>JAJJWX010000401.1:15903-129220 GCA_023529315.1 Papaver bracteatum | reverse complement strand
TCAAATACGTGTGGAAATCTGGTCGTTGACGAGAAAGTAGCGACTCAAAGGAGACCAGGTGTATGAAATTTGATATAAATTACCAAGCCTTTCCTGATACTCAGAGACGGTGGATTCAACTGATTTTGCTTACAAAGAACGGAGAAATTATATTCTTATATCTTTGAATCATTGCCTATATTTTTATGACAGAAAACAACGATTTTGAAGATGATTTATTAAGCATCAACTAACTATTTCATCTGTCGATGCAATTGCTCACATGAGTACCTTGTTAGAAAAAACGATGTTTTGTTTTAATCAAAATGCATGGACCATGTTTGATCCCAGACTATTGCTCCCTAGATGTTTTCATGTGAATGAATAAACATTAGTCCCATATGAACTAAAACACTAGAGTTTTAGACTTAAATAACGTGGTTTAGCCTTAAGGGCATGGCGCTTTGGGTGCTTTAGACAACATGTATGGAAAGCCCTAGACTATGTAGGGTTGCTAAACGCATTTCTTATTGCCTTTCCCGTTTGCACGGTGCTTAGCCTGAGAAGCTGCTGCTTCCCCGACTCGGCTGGGGCGTGGGCGTGGGCGTTGGGTGTGGGTGTAAGGTGTGGGTTTATCAGACCTTTCTTTTCTTGAGAATTTCCTCGTTTCTCCCACATGTAAAGAATTTTTTTATTCTTTGCCTTCTCGGTTTTGGATATCCAAAATGACCACTAGAATCATCTTTAATCACCTTTTTGGTTAATTCTCCACGTGAATTCTCTTATACATTTCATCGTAAAGAATCTTTTAATCTCACGCGTGTGGACACCTGTGCACAGAGAGTTCTCGTCGAAAGAATCTTGCCAGCAGAGATCGTTTTTTATTTGTTATTTTAACGGATGCTTTTTTTTTCCTCGTCCGGACAAATTGAACAACGTGATTTACGGATCTGTGTCTCAAGCGTTTGAAATCTTACCTATAAATACGAGTTAAGGCTTTCAGTTTAAAGACATACCATTCAGAACTCTTATCTTGAATTTCTCCTTTTCTCTAATTATTTTTGAAATCCTAGTTCTTATTCATATTTGTCTTAAAACTCGAGAAAACGTTCAGTTCTTTTCTGAAACAAGTTTGGTTTAAACATAATTTTGTATAACTACTTCTTGATTTACAATTTTAGTTCACAGATATATAGTTTTTTCCATAAAATTGTTTTACATTACTCTAAAACAATTTGTATTTTCAATTTGTGTTTTTGTTTTTACTTTTGCTGCCAAGTTCTATGGTTCTCTCTGTGTATGCTACACATAGAGAGAACTACCATAATTTATGTATCCACTGGAGGTAGTTTGCTAATTGCTATAGCATCTCAGAGGAGTAGCAGGCAATATTACCTTTAGCTAAGCGTATCTCATACGTGCCTCTACTAAGTTTATTGAGTTATTTGTTACTACTATCAGTGTAATCTAAGTATTATTTCCCATTTGCATTGATTATTGTAATTAATTCCAACAATCTAAAGGTAATAACGTGCCTTATTGTAATATTGTATAATGTAATATTCTTTGTTGTAAGAACATGGGAAAAAATATTGTAGAAAAAAACCACCAAAGTTGATGAGGGACTTTAAGAGATGGCAGTCTAAAATGCTATTCTTCCTAAACGACCAAGGTTAGATGGATATGCTTTAGAAAAACCCTCGAAAACTTCATCGCAGGTGGTAATGAAGATAAATTGACAGATGGAATAGGAAGAATTATTTGTGCAAAATCATATTCTTAACTTCGCTTGATGACTCCTTGTATGACTTCTATAATGCAAAAGAAGATTTTAATGCTTTTGATTTATGGAAGCTCTAGAAGAAAAATATCATCTTGAAGCTTCTGGAAGTAAAAAGTTCTTGATGGCTAAGTTCTTAGAATACAACATGATTTACGAAAGCACAGCAGGTAGAACAGTTCATGAACTTCAACTCCTCATCAATGAGATTCTTCTTAGAAGGCATGACTTTTGATGAAGCTCTACAAGTATCGGCTGTGATTGAAAAGCTTCCACCTCATGGAGCGAATACAAGAGGAGGCTGCGACACAAGACTCGTGAAATCACCATGGTGGAGCTTTGGCAAAAAGATCAGTTTGAGGAGCTTATGTGCATCAAGGACAAGAGCATGATGCTAAAATCAAAAACATCTCCAACAAAGCTCATGTTTTGGACGATAAAGCTTCTTCAAAGAAAACCTGGAGAATCCATCAAAATGGGTAATAAACGTAACAGACGTCGAAAACCCGAGGTAACAATTTTAAGCCTAGAGGTGGTGTCACTAAGCACACCATCAAAGGCACTGTTTTAATTGTGGTAAACCCGGACATATGGCTAAAGACCGTATGGCTCCTAAAGGATCAAATATGATCCAAAACAGAAAAATAAGGCAAACATAGTAGAGGACTCTGGATATTTCCAAAAGGAAGTAAATTGACCTGTCTCTATATGACTATGTGAGAAAAACTTGATTCTGGAGCCACCAAGCATTATGTAAATTCAGAAATGCTTTCTCCTCCTATGTCATAGTAGGAGATGATGAGAAACCTGTTCATGGGAAACTCTTCCACCGCGAAAGTGGTGGGGAAAATAGAAAGGTCGAACTGAAGCTAACTTCAGGAAAAACTCTCGCATTGAATGACTTATTCCTACGTCCCAGACATATGCAAAATCTTATCTCGAAACCATCCTGCTAGGAAAATGTTTTAAAATTGTTGCTGGTCCAATACTGTTGTGATTTCTAAGCATGGTGAATTCGTAGGAAAAGGTTATGTTACCGATAACATGATTAAGCTTAGTGTATCTGATTTGAAATTGAATGTTAATGTATCTTCTTCTGTTTATGTTTGTGACTCCTCACATGTTTGGCATGATAGACTTGGGCATGTTAATTTCAAATCGCTAGAAAGACTTGCTAATTTAGGTTGCATACAAAATAAACTTTGATAAAAAATAAAGATGTGAAATCTCTGTATTGAATCTAAATATGCAAGAAAACCATTTAATAAAAGTGTTGAACGTGAGAACAGTTCCTTTGGAATTAATACACTCGGATTTAGGAGACTTGAAATCAACACCAACAAGAGGTGGTAGAAAATGGTATATCACTTTCATAGATGATTACTCACGATCTGTCAGGTTCATCTTCTTAGAAGTAAAGATGAGGCCTTAGAGGCTTTCAAGTTTTATAAACTTGAAGTAGAAAACCAAAAGGAGTTAAGATTAAAACTCTTAGGTCTGACCGTGGCGGTGAGTATGTGATACCCATAGGAGAGTTTTGTAAAAATAATGGAATCATTCATGAAACCACTGCACCATATTCACCTGAATCGAATGGTGTAGCCGAAAGAAAAATAGAACACTCATAGATATGGTAAATGCTATGTTGACAAGTTCAGGGTTATCTTCGAACTTGTGGGGGGAAGCTATCCTCTCGGCATGCTATATTTTGAACCGAGTTCCATTTAAAAAATCAGATAAAACTCCCTACGAATTGTGGAATGGTAAACAACCTTCATATGCATACTTTAAAGTGTGGGGGTGTTTGGCCAAGGTGGCCATTCCTCATCCCAAGAAAACTAAAATAGGTCCCAAAACAGTCGACTGTGTTTTCTTAGGGTATCCTGAGCATACAATTGCACACAGGTTTATGGTCATCAGTTCTGACCATAATAACATTGGTCAAAATACCATATTGGAATCTAGAGATGCTGTGTTTTATGAACACATATTTCCTTTAAGGTCTGGACCTCGGAAAAGGGTCCATGATGACCTCCCAAATGTTCCATCGACTAGTCAAACTCCAACTTTGGAGTATGAGACTGAACCAAGAAGAAGTAAGAGGTTAGAACTGAAACAAGTTTTGGCCTGATTTTTGACTCTTACGGTAGAGTCTGAACCCCAAACCTATAAGGAAGCTATGACTTCTCCAGAAGCTCCTTTCTGGGAAGAAGCTTCATTAAATGAATGGGAGTCCATTCAAGCAAACGAAACTTGGGAGCTTGTAGACTTGCCTCCACGGAAGTAAATCCATAGGTTGCAAATGGGTGTTCAAAAGGAAACTTAGAACAGATGGAACTATAGATAAATATAAAGCTAGGTTGGTAGCTAAATGCTATAGACAACAGGAAGGAGTAGATTTCTTTGATACCTATTCACCAGTCTCTAGAATCACCTCGATTAGAATGTTGATTGCTATTGCTTCAATTTATGATTTGCATATACATCGAATGGATGTTAAAACGCTTTTCTATATGGTGAATTGAATGAAGAAATTTATATGGATCAACCTGAAGGCTTTATAGTAAAAGGTTATGAAAACAAAGTATGCAAGTTAAACAAATCTCTTTACGGTTTTAAAACAAGCACCTAAACAGTGGCATGAAAAATTTGATCATGTTATGATAATTAATGGCTTCAATGTTAATGAATCTGATAAATGTATTTTGTGCGTCTGTGGATGATTCTCATGTTATTGTATGCCTATATGTTGATGATATGCTCATATTAAGCGTGTTGATATTATTAATACCATTAAAAGCATGCTTAGAGATAATTTTGACATGAAAGACTTAGGCCCTACTTATGTAATCTTAGGGATGAAAATCAGAAAGATGTCTGATGGATATAGTCTTAGTCAATCTCATTATCTTTGAAACCGTACTAAAGAGATTTAATTACATAAAATTCTAAACTTTTGCATCTACTCCTTTTGATCCCACTTGTAAATTGAAAAAGAACAAGGGTAAGGGTATTGATCAACAGTATTCTCGCATTATTGGTAGTCTTATGTATTTGATGAACTGTACAAGACACGAAATATTACTTACTGTGAGGTAGATTAAGCGAGTATACTTGCAACCCGGGCGGGATCAGCACGGAATGCTCTCTTGAGTTTTACGTTACATGAGAGGGACCTCAAACTATTGCTTAAGTTTTGGGAAGTATCCTGCTGTACTGGAAGGGTATTGTGATGCCAACTGGATATCAGACTCAGAAGAGTTCAAATCTACTAGTGGGTACATCTTCTTGCTTGGAGAGTCGTCTTTGTCTCATGGAAGTCTACCAAACGACATGTATAGCTAAATCCACTATAGAGTCTGAGTTTATAGCCTTGGAAAAAGCTGGAGAGGAAGCTGAATGGATGCGATGTTTCTGGGAGGAATTCCCACTCTACTGGCCTGTGTCTGATCTCCATCCACTGTGACGATGGTTTCTTGGTTGCCAAGAACAATGTATACAACGGAAAGTCTATACATATCACGTAGAAGACACAAGACGGTGAAACAACTACTCTCTCTCTGGTATTATCTCGATAGACTTTTTAAAAATCAAAGATAATCTTGCAGATCCTTTGACGAAATTTCTGAGAGGAGGAAGTTAAATCCACATCTGGGGATGGGACTTAAGCTCATAGAGATAAATCACCATGAAGGATACTCCACCTTGTGATTGGATTTCCAAGATCAAGGTTCAATGAGACAACTAATTTATGGTGATATTGTGAAAGCACTATCTTAGTCCCTCCCTGTGGGGTGTAACCGTGTGATAGTGCAGCCTGCAGGATTTATAGGATGATCTTTTGAGATCTTAATGGGTTCCATGGCTTTGATTAAAGCGGGGTGTGGCAGGACACTCTTTATGGACCCACCTTTGTGGATGTTGGAAGTGTGGCCGCTTCCCTGTGAGAATATGAGCTGATTTCTAGAGACATTCATTAAGTCCGGGATTTTAGCCCACGGACAAAATGGGCACAACATGAAGAGCTTGGCAGCTGTTTTCTTCGGTTGAGGCATCAAGTGTGGATGTTATTTCTAGATTGCATTCTTTGTTGGCGGTTCAAGACATTACGTTCACCGTATCAACAAAGCGATTCAGGTAACCTCTCACTAAGTTAGGTTCAATCTTTGGGACACCTTAGCCTATTTTGTTGCCTTATGTTTTATCGTGTTTTATCGACATGTTTTATTATTCATGTGGGGGTTTGTTAGAAAAAACAATGTTTTGTTTTAATCAAAAAATGCATGGACCATGTTTGATCCCAAGACCTATTGCTCCCTAGATGTTTTCATGTGAATGAATAAAACATTAGTCCCATATAACTAAAACACTAAGGTTTTAGACTTAAATAACATTAGTTTTATCCTTAAGGGCATGGCCCTTTGGGTCTTTAGACCTTTGTGTATGGGGAAATCCCTAGACTATGGCAAGGTTGCCTAAACCTTATTGCATTTCTTATGCCTTTCCACAGTTAATGGTGCTTGCCTTTGAGCTGCCGCTCTTCGGCTCGGCTCGGGGCGGGGCATGGGCGTGGGCGAGGGGCAGAGGCGTGCGGAGTGGGTGTGGGTGTGGGTGTGGGTGTGGGTGTCAGGTGTGGGTTTGGGTTTATCCTTTCTTTTTTCTTGAAAATTTCCACTGTTTCTCCCACACATGTAAAGAATTTTATTCTTTGCCTTCTCATTTGGATATCCGTGACCACTAGAATCATCTTTAGTCACACACGGTTAATTCTCACGCGTGAATTCTCTTAACTTTTTTCCATCCGTAAAGAATCTTTAATCTCACGCGTGGACACACAATGCACACTTGAAGATTTATAAATCTCGAGAAGAATCTTGCAAACCAAATCGTTTTCTTGTTATTTTAACGGATGCTTTTTGCTTTACTCCTCCGACAAATTGAACGCGTGATTTACGGATCTCGTTTATGTCTCAAACGTTGAATTCTTACCTATAAATCGAGTTAAGGCTTTGGTTTAAAGACATACCATTATTAGAACTCTTATCTTCTAATTTCTCCTTCTTCTCTAATTATATTTTAGAAGGTTAATTAGTATTTGGGTGTAAGTTTTGGTATGTCTTTGAGTTTGAATCATCAGTTTGTCCGTTTTTGAGTTTGGGTCGTTGACCCCGTTAGTCAACAGTCAAGCTGTTAGTTTAATCAACTTGAGTTAGTGTATTTTACGCATTTATCGAGGCTCTGAGGACTTACGTTTGATCGGAATTAAGTGTTTGAACCCATATTAGAAAGAAGAAATAACCACCTTCCAAGCTGTAAAATCCAGTTCCCCTAGTTCAAATGGTCAATCAAAAGTATGCGCAAACAAAGTCACAAAGCTAAGTGGCCTAGGATTTCAACTCAGGCCTATTTCAGGGAACATATCCCTAAGAAAATCCGATTGCTAATCACTTTTAGCTAATTAAATACAAGACGCGAGGCGTTTTACCGTTAAGAAGGTGTAAGCTAGTTCCCTACCTAATGGTGCGGTTTTTCAACTTTCATAGACAACAGTTGTGATATGAAAGTTGAAAAATCGTATTTCGACTACGTTTTGCCCCTAGTTGTTCTGAAACTGGTACCAATAGGTAGGGAATTAGGCGACACTTTCTTAACGAAATCCGTTCCTCTATGTCTTGTCTTTAATGAGTTAAAATTTCATAGCACTTCGGGTTTATCGTTTAGGAGATATGTTCTCGAAAGTAGCTCGCCTGAGCTGAAATCTATAGCTCGCAGTTTTGTGACCTTGTTTGCATACTTTATTGACAATTTGAACTCGTAATCTGGATTTTTAAAGTGTGTTTGGAAGGTGGTTATTTCTTCTTTCTAATATGGAGTCAAACTCTTAATTCCGACTTTAACGAGTCTCTAGAGCCTCGACAAAATGCGTAAATACGTTACTAATCGAAGTTGACTTACACTAATGTTTGACCGGTTGACTTAGTTGACTAACGGGTCAACGACCCAAACTCAAAAGCGGACAAACTTACGACCCAAACTCAAGGCGCTGCAAAAACGTGACAAATATAATTAACCCACCGAAAACTTAAGTTCTTATTCATATTTGTCTTAAAACTCGAGGAAAACGTTGGGTTCTTTCTGAAACAGAAATTTAGTTTCTGAAACATGATTTTGTATAACTACTTCTTGATTCAGAATTTTAGTTCACGGAAATATAATTTACGAAACATAAAATTGTTTTTACATTACTCGAAGCAATTTGTATTTTCAATTTGTGTTTTTGTTTTTGTTTTCTGCCAAGTTCTAGGGTTCTCTACATGTATGCTACACATAGAGGAGAACTAACACGTAGTTGTATCACGGAGGTAGTTAGCTAATTGCTATAGCATCTCGAGGAGGAGTGGCAGGCAATATTACCTTTGGCTCCGTATCTCATACGTGCCTCTACTAAAGTTTATTGAGTTATTTGTTACTATTATGGGTGTAATCTAAGTATTATTTCCCATTTGCATTAGATTATATCAAGTTGAATCAAAACAAAAAGGTTTCATTGAATGAGTTTCATTTAGATAACATTAATACAATCTTTTTTATATTTTTTGGATGATTACAAATGATACTACAAATGCCTATTTATAGGCTTACAAGAAGAACTATGCCTATGGAGGCTAACAAGCTGTGCCTTTGGAGGCTAACAACTATGCCTTTGGGCCTAACAACTATGCCTTTGGAGGCTAACAACTATGCCCTGAGTCTTACCTTTATTCTTTGTTTCTAGAATAATATACATGTTTAAAAGTAATTCTGCTCCCCTCCAAGCTGGTGCATATATGTCGCTCATGCCTAGCTTGCCAACAAACTTTCGAAATATTTTACTTGGAGGCGCTTTAGTTAGAATATGTTTCTACATTCTTCGATCTAATTCTAGGTAACTCCGATCCGATTATCCAACTTCTCTTTAATGAAGAACCTATCTATATCCACATGTTTTGTAAGTCATGATGAAGCTGGATTGTGTGCAATATCACCTTGCCGCTTTGTTATCCTTGATCAAAACGAATTGGTTTCTAGGAGGATACCCCCAATTAGGTTAGCCAGGCGTTTAACCACAGCAACCAGTAGATACCATAATATGCCTACATCATTGACCTCTTGCACTTGATCGTGAAACAACTCCTTGTTTTTTTGCTTCTCCATGTAACAAGATTACCCCCAACGAAGGTAAATATCCTGAAGTAGACCTCATATCATCAAGATGACCCTACATAGTCAGAATCGGTATATGCCTCCATACTTTTGAAGTCTTGACCTTTCTTAAACAAGATCCCTTTTCTGGGAAGACTTCCAGGTATCTTAGGATTCACGTTACCGCATTCATATGTGTTTCTCCAGGTTATGCATGAATTGACTAACAATACTCAATGCATATCTGGATCGGGTCTTGTATGTACCAAGTACGATTGATTCTACCCGCGAGCCTTTGGTATCTTCCTTTATCAACGGTGCTTGGTTGCCATCCGAACATAATTTCAAACCTGGATCCTCTGGTGTATCTACAGTTGACATCTTGTCTATACTGTTTTCCTCCAACAAATCAAGGGAATATTTTCTTTGTGACAAGAATATTCATACGGTGATCGAGATACTTGAATTCCAAGGAAGTATTTTAAAAAGCAAAGATCCTTCATAAATTCCGTGATAGATAATTTTTGGAGAGCCTTTCTTTCTTGGATCATCTCCATAACTATCATGTCATCTACATATATGATTAAAGGCTGTAATCTTACCTCGATTTTTCTTTAAGAATAAAATATGATCTGAATTTGCACGACGATAACCAAATGCTCTCTCATAGACTTGGTAAATCTTCGAACCACGCTCTAGGAGATTGTTTGATTGCAATGACTTGTTGCTGCAAACTTTTCCGTTATGCAACTCTGACTCCATCATTCCTGGTGGAGCTGCATATACACTTCTTCAGGACAAATCTCCATGTAAAAAGGCGTTCTTGACATCAAATTGTTGCAATAGTAACCCAAATTTGTAGAAGACTATGAATTTCGCTTCTTGTTTCATTTAACCTCTGGTCACGAATGTCTCATTATAATCTACACCATAAGTCTGGCTATACCCTTCAGCAACGCGTCTCTTTCCTTAAAGCGTTCAATTTCACCATTTGCCTTGTATTTGACATTGTAAAAACCAGTGACATCCAGAGCTTTCACTATACGGACGTTGACCATGTCCCAAATTATTATTTCTTGTAAGGATTTCATCTCCTTCGATCATATTCCTCCATTTCAGATCAGGATAATGCTTCCTTGTTGTTAGGAATAACACAGTAGATAATTGATTCACAAATGACTTATTTGATTCAGTCAGACGGTGATTAGAATATAATTACTCTTTGGGATATTTAGCTTTTGATGAAATACTCCGGTTCATACATAGATTTAGGGATACCTCTATTCGGCCGTTAAGCAATTGTTTCTTTACGGTTCAAGAACATCTTCAATGACAGTTGGATTGGGGTTTGGTGATCTATCATTATTTTCTTCAACTTCATCTGCATTATCGCCCATCTATATGCATTATCTTCTTCAACTTCATTTATAAGCTTCAATTTCATTATCTGTATTTATTTTCTTCCCCACTAACTTTATTTGTTCTTTTGGAATTTCAAGAACAACATCTTCTTCGATTATGTCTTCTTCATAGTCAAAGTCTGAATTTATTTTCATACTCCCCCTGAAGTTCAGACTTCGAGTAATACATCACTTGTTTCAATGAAACTTGCATCAATGTGATGTACATTAGTTTAGTTGGAGGATGGTAGCACCTATATCCCTTTAAAACGCGACATATCCTCTGAACATCTTAAAGCTAAAGAGATAACTTGCTCGTTGGTTCTTGTGTAAGTGCACAAATACTACACAACCAAATATGCGTGGAGGCAAGTTTGGAACTGTTAATTATTCATATTGCCTCCTGAAACTGAAAGGTGTCAGAAAAATGATCTTTGGAAGGTGTCTGATTGATCACATATCTTTGCGGGGCAAAATTCACCCCAATAAGTTAACGGCATATGAGCTGATATTAATGAAGCGTGCATAACTGTCAAGCAAGTGACGGTTTTCCTTTCAGCTACCCATTACTGTTGAGGAGTATTAGGACAAGTTGTCGATGAACAATACCACATTCTTTTAAATAATCTTTAGAAAATCTGATCTTAAATATTAGCCTCCGTTCTCGCTGAAGAACTTGAATCTTTGTGTTGTGTTATTAGTGTTGACTACTTTGTGAAACCTCTGAAATAAATTATTCACTTCATCTTTTGATTTCATCAAGCAAACCCGTATCATCTAGTGCAATCATCAATAAAGGTGACGAACCATGCGTTAGCTTCCAAGAGTCATTAACTTTAGACAGCCCCAAACATCAGAATGAATAATCATGAATGGAATAGGACTTTTATTTAAACTTGATTGAGCGATACTGATGGCTTTAGCTAAT
Organism: Papaver bracteatum; assembly: GCA_023529315.1. NCBI lineage: Eukaryota > Viridiplantae > Streptophyta > Magnoliopsida > Ranunculales > Papaveraceae > Papaver > Papaver bracteatum. The sequence continues at coordinate 117,951 of JAJJWX010000401.1, read as the reverse complement.
TCACATTCTTCACATTGAAAACTAGAAGCATCAATCTTTGAAAATAGACAGGAAATAGCTTTCTTAAGTAGCCAAAAAGAAGCATACCCCTAACCGTCTATGCCATAACATCAAATTGTGATTTCTCCTTCTCCCTGGTACCATTCACAACTAAAGCGTTAGATAATCTTTCTGAAATTTTTGACTCCAAATCTAGATAGTATAGTTTCCTCTTTTCCCCGAGATCCAATCGTCCGCGTGTTGAATGTCCTTAAACACACAGAATTGGGCCAAAAGATAACAGCACAATTTAAGACTTTAGTAATTTGGGAAGCTGATAATAGATTATAATTTAGAGAGGGAGCGACTAAAACGGAATCTAGACTCAATGTATCCGTAGATTTAATGATTGTTCTCCAATTCTTTGGAGCCAAAGATCCATCGATGTGCAAATGGAGTTGTGTATGGATGTTTTAAAGGAGAAACTTGTCTGGAATCAAAAGTCATATGGTCTGTACAGCCGAAATCAATTATCCATGAGCTATTAGGAACAACTTAGAAATATTAAAACCTTACCATTGGTTGTTTCCATAGCGGAGTTGGATTACTAACCACATGTCTTTAGCTGCCAGTAGGAATTCTTTTCTTGGGATCGCATTTATCCCACCTGTATCTGGATACCCGATAATCTTAAAGCGTGTTGTCTTTGGTATGACCACGTTTACTACAATGAGTGCATGTGACAGACTTATGTTTTAATGTTGTATTAACGACTGGTTGCCATTGCGGAGAAGTTTCAACACTAGATACAAGGGATCCTTCTCCTTGCTCTCGATACCATATCAAGATTGAATCAAAAACAAAAGAGTTTCATTGAATGAGTTTTCATTTAGATAACATTAATACAATGTTTTTTATATTTTTGGATGATTACAAATGATACTACAAATGCCTATTTATAGGCTTTACAAAGAGAAGAAGAGAGAACTATGGAGGCCAACTATGCCTTTGAGGCTAACAACTATGCCTTTGGAGGCTAACAACTATGCTTATGAGGCTAACAACTATGCCTTTGGAGGCTAACAACTATGCCTATGGAGGCTTACCTTATATTCTTTGTTTCTAGAATAATCTACATGTTTAGAACATGTTTAGAGTAATCGCAGTTATTGTAATTAATTCAACATACCTTGCATCATTGGAAGCTATGGGAGAAAATTCAAAGAGATACACGGTCGTACTCCATTGGATGATGTTATTGATGAGTTAGACCGAGTTGCTGCTCTAGGCAAGGAAGTTGATACGTCACGTTTCTGACTCCAGTGATCATCTTAGGTATAATTTATGTTAACACCTCAGACTCATGATCGTTTTAAATATAATGTAATTGTTAATCTACGTAATACTTTTCAGTTTCAAAATTTATATATCTCATTATTAATAATTTATCTTGACCCTCTCAAAATTTCCAGATGCAATATTAGCATCTGGGTAAATAATCGCCAGCTTAACCATCTCTATTGTGGCGACTTACAAAGAATGATAATGTAGTCGCTAAGGTGAAATCTCTTTTTTCTTGTCGCATGTCTTTCCATGGAGGAAAACTATAAGTGAGGATTAGCATTGATTTAGAAATACATTTATGAACAAAATCTGAAAAAGGATGCACACTGAGCATTTATTCAATAACTTTGTTGGCTCACGCAATGATTTAGTTTGTGCATATATTAAATATACCATTTAGTTATGTGTCCCATCTATAATTTTAATCCGTTAACTGCAGAATATGGCTATCATCTTGAACCACTGTCAAGAAAGACGACTTTGATCCCGATAGTTTTTCTTATAATAGGAGAGGTTAATAACATGCATCATAACAGAGCTCGTGCCCCAGGCCGAAGAGCCACTTCCTTCATCCCAATCTTCGTGAAAGTAGATATTCAAACGAATGGGTAGTTCCTGGACCATGTCCTGCCTTTTACGAATGGTCAAAGGGCTTAATTAATGAAATGTCAGAACCAGTTGATAGTAAACGACGCAATGTCAATTCTAGCGGAATGTGATATCTTGGTTTCAAATTCGTCCCAGATCATTGAGTTATCAACTTCTGCGCCTTATAGAGAAGAATTCTAAGTGAGACTTTTTGGTTCTCATCTAGTAGAAACAATCTACACTCATAAACCATAAAAGATCCACGAATTTTTGATGCCAGAATTGTGAGGTATTTAGTAAACAAGACACCATAAGAAGATAAGGGAGAAAGGGAAGAAGAAGAAGTCATTTCACCAGCAGCACCACCACAGAAGTGCCAAAAATTATTAGTAATTCCATTTCAGCGTTAGGAGGCTGTACCCTTGTGCTGTTAAATGAAATGCAGCTAAGTAAAAGCGATACACTGCGACAACAATCAAGGTTCTTCACCATCATATACGAGCCTTGTTAGAGTTTTGGACGCCTGCTAAGAGGATTGGAAAACAATTATTAAGGTGAGTAAGAATTGGAGAACGCTCAATCAATATGTGTTAAGCGGCACCAACTGGAATAACTTGGTTACGAATTCAACATGGTGCCTCTAAAAACTAATTTACATTTTTGATGCTCTTTAGGGTCGATGAATTAATGACCTAGTCACTTAGTATTTTATTATATAGACTCTAAACTTGAATATTTGAACGAACTCTCCCTTTGTCTCTTATTAGGTTTTCGGCCTCCTAATCTAGTTAGTAGTTATTTCCTTTTTCATCAACTTTGCTTCCTGGTTTGGATGATTTGCTTTTCACCGCTTTAGTGTTGCTTTAGGAATCACCCTCAAGTCTATAAATACTAATGTTAAACTTAAGGTTCAACTCAAAAATAATTGTTATGTTATAAATCAATCTCTAAAAGAGATATATATATAGTGTTACAAGAGAAGAGAAAGTCTTCTACAAAGAAAATAAAAAAGGGAGGAAGAAAATAAGAAAGGGAGGAAGAAAATAAGGAAGGGAGGAAGAAAAACAAGCCACCCTACTAGCCACCCTATAGCCACTACAACTACTTCCACCTACTACTACTAATTCATTAGTCAATCTTGATGACTAATGTTACAACTACTAATTAATTATTCAACACTCCCCTCAAGGTGGTGCATATATGCCACAAGATGCCCAACTTGACAAGTGAATCGATTAAATATTTTATTTGATCGGCCTTAGTCAAATATCACCATTGTTGTGTTGTTCGGACATATGGTACTTGAATAATTTTTTCTTCAAGTTTCTCATAAATGAAGTTCCTATCAATTTCCACGTGTTTCGCTTCGATCATGTTGCAATCGATTCTCTTGCAATTTTTATTCTTTGACCCATGATTATCTAAAACAACTTCATAGGTTTTCGGATAGGAACCCAAGCTCTCCCATAAGCCTTTTCAACCATAATAATTCACAAATTCCTTTTACATTGCTCATATTCTGCTTCAGCACTTGACAAGGAAACAACTTTGTTGTTTCTTAGACTTCCAAGTTACTAAGTTACCCCGACGAAGGTAACATACCCGCATGTCGATCTTCTCCTATCTCCTTTGCCTCCCCAATCTGATTCATGTAACCTGATACATCAAGATGTCCATGTTTTGAAAACATCAAACCTCTGCCTGGTGCGGACTTCAAATATCTTAGTATCCGTGACCGCATCCATGTGTTGTCGACGACCGGATTATGCATAAATTTGCTTACAACACTTACAGCATAAGCAATATCTGGCCTTGTATGAGAAAGATAAATCAAACAACCAACTAACCTCTGTATTGTCCTTTGTCTGTTGGTATTTGATCATGAACATTCTTCAAGACCATGATTTTTGTTCCATAGGAGACCCGATTGGCGTACAACCAGTCATACGTTTCCTTCAACAAATCAATCACATATTTTTAATTTGACACAAGAAAATTCCCTTTCTAGATCGATTAACTTCAATACCCAAGAAGTACTTAAGTCCACCCAAATCTTTCATATCAAACTCAGAATACAAGCAATTCTTCGATTACTCATCTCTTTAGGGTCATTTCTTGTTACCACCATATCATCTACATAGATAATAAAGCGATTACCTTGTCACCTACTCTTTTAAAGAACAAGGTATGATCAGCATTACTTTACCATATACCCAAACTTCTTCATTTATGATGCGAAATCTACAAACCATGCTCTGGAAGATTGTTTCAAACCATATAAAGCCTTCTTTAACTTACACACAACATTAACATTGTTTGGAGCATTATAACCTGGAGGTAGTGTCATGTAAACTTCTTTTGCAAATCACCATGTAAAAAAGCATTTTTTACATCATATTGTTGTAGAGGCCAGCCTAGATTTGATGCCAAATAAAATAATACTCGAATAGTGTTGATTTTTGCAACAGAGCAAGCGTCTCGATAATCAATACCATAAATCTGGTAAACCCTTTAGCCACAAGTCTTGCTTTATACATCAATAGAGCCATCTGGATTATGCTTGATAGTATATACCCACCTGCAGCCAACTGGTTTCTTTCCTTCTGGTAGTGAGACTATATCCCATGTACCATTTTCTTCATGTGCCACCATCTCCTCTTTTCATAGGACCAGCCCATTTCGGATTAGATAGTGCTTCTTCTCTTTATTCAGGAATAAGTAACATCTGCCATTTGATCACAAAACGCTTTTCCTCTTTGATAATCTATGAGTTGACACGTAATTCGAAATAGGAATTTCACCTTCATTATTATGCTTGGTGAAAATCGATCTGGTGGAACTCCACGATTACTCTTTGGTGGCAACTGCACTGTCGATTGTCAGGTAGTTCACAAGTATCATTAGTATTAATCAAACAATCTATCCTTACCTCAGGGACATCGGCACCGGCTGGAGGACAATTAGATGTAGGTACTGTTGATGAAGAGAGAGATGGAGCTTCATGATCAGGGTGTCATTTCTTCGGCAATGTGAATATCCAACTCTTGAATCGCTCCATGACTTGTGATATCATCAATTCTTGAACTACCGACAGTTTGATGTGTACTTAAGCTTGTTTCATTTGCTGTCATCTAATAATTTCACTATAGTCGGAAACAAATCCATCCAATTCAATCTTCAATAACTCTCTCTCCATGAAGAGGAGAATTAGATACATCCTGATGAGTAAAACATTTCGTGTTTAGAAAAGGTGACATCCATAGTAACATAAAATTTATGACTTTGAGGATGATAACACCTATAAACCTTCTGGAATGGATGATAACCAATAAAAACACATTTGATAGCACAAGGATCTAGCTTTGTACATAGATGTTTCTGGATGTACAAAAACAACACAACCGAAATATTCGTGAAGAAGCTTAAGATGAGAAGGTATTGTTACAAATTTAAGCCAATTTGTCCAACGGTGTCCTAAATTTTAAAACACTTGTTGGTACTCGATTAAGAAGATATCGCACTAGTAATGGCTTCTTCCAGAATTTTGGCTTCATATTTGACCCAATCAAGCATGCCCTAAGTAATTTCAAGAAACATGATTTTTATTTTCGCCACACCATTTTGTTGTTGCGTAGACTTGGCAACTAGTTTCATGAATAATTCCATGTTCTCCAAAGTATCTTTTTGTAATACTTCATTAACATACTCACCTCCATTATCGAACGAAGGACCTTTAAGATAAGCTGAAAATTGTGGTATAATCATTTTATGAAATGTGAAAACGATCAATATCACTTTTATTCTTCATTAAATAGAGCCAAGTCATACAGGTACAATCATCGATAAAGATAACAAACCACCGAAATCCAGAATCTGGTAATATCGAGAAGGTCCCCGGTTTCAGAATGAACCAAATCGAATGGGACGTATCTTCTCTAAAACTATCTGGTAAGTAGTCACGATGACTCTTCGCAAGAATGCAAGTATCACATTTAAAGTCCGGAAGTTTGCAAGACTTAAACAAATCAGGAAACAAGTGCTCCAAATATCCAAAAGAAGCATGTCCTAAAATCTACGTTGAAGATCTGATTTTTAGATGCACAAGAAGACCTTTTAACTAAAGAGATCTCCTCTTCACAAACATCGTCGATGTAATATAAACCATCTCTCTTAGTACCTCGCCAAATTATATCCCGCTGTTTAGATCCCGAAGAAGACAGTGGGATAGATTAGTACTAAACAATTTAATGTGCGGTTACTTGTGCCGCAGACAAGAGATTATTTGAAAGAGAAGGAACCAATAATGTGTGTTCCAAGGACAAGGAAGGTGTTAAATCAACTCTCAGCTCAGGTAACTAGATCGGTACACCATTGGCGTTGGAAATAGTTGTATACTTTTAGCGAGTAGCAACGGATCTCTCAAAATAGAGGCATCGAACGCTCATATGACCCAGAAGCACCAGAGTCGTAGAATCCAACCATGATCTTTTCCAGAATCGTTAGCAAGTAAAGCGACGTCAACCTTACTTGATTGCTGGAAGAGGTTCCGGGTTCACCAAATAATGAGATTCCACCACAGGAGAATGAGTATCGGTCGTGTAGTCATCATTGAAGTACATGTATCTACCCCTTTTTGGTCGATCTTTATTTGTATTTTATAGGCGTCCCACCAATCGGGATAACCAATTTTCTTGAAACATTTCTCCACCAAGTGTGAATTGCTTCTGAGAAACACAACGTCTAACGGAAGAAATTATCACGATTAAAGAAGAAATTATGAAGTATGAATACGAATTGCAAGCAGCTTGCGAAAAACTTGGCAAGCGTTTTTTTTTATTTATTAAATGACCAAAAAAGTACAAATGAAACTGATTGTGTACATAACTGTTTCAAAAAACAAACTAGGCTAGATTCTACCTAGCATTTCTAAAAATTATATGAGTAGTCGAATAAGAGAACAACTCCTATAACGGTAAAAAGCACTAAAGAGTTTAAATTCAAATCAAGTTTTCTCTCTTGCACAAAGAAATTAAATTTGACAAATCAACCAAATATATGAAAACAAACTTAACAAGGGTTTTCTTAAGAAAAACAAACTCAATAAAAAAATCTTGATCAAAGATGATAACTGTTTGTATTTAAACAAAAACAAGACAACTTACTTAGTCAAGATAAATGGATTAACAAGTTTAAGTAGGATTTAAAAAGGACAATCATAAACATAACAAGTTTATCATAAAATTGGTAGTACAACTTACTTGTTTCAATAAGTGTATAAAGAAAAACAAGAACCTTAAGCGATAGGAAGAAGGATCAATCAAATGAAGTAACAAGCCTCACTATTACTAAGAAGCACTCAACTCACCATGGAGCTCTGATACCATGTTAAACTTAAGGTTCAACTCAAAAAATAATTGTTATGTTATAAATCAATCTCTAAAATAGATATATATAGTGTTACAAGAAGAAAAGTCTTCTACAAAGAAAATAAGAAAGGAGGAAGAAAATAAGGAAGGAAAGAAAAACAAGCCATCCTACAAGCCACCCTATAGCCACCCTACAACTACTTCCACCTACTACTACTAATTCATTAGTCAATCTTGATGACTAATGTTACAACTACTAATTAATTATTCAACACTAACAAGTTCTAACATTGTAGAAAAGCACATCCACCATAGTTTTCTTAATTTTTGGTTTTCTTATTTGTGTTATTAGCTCAACGATCATCTATGAGTCTCTTCCCTATGATATCGTACTAGAAATCCTTTCTCAAGGGTTTCAATTGAATCTGTTTTTAGAGTGCAAATTGGTTTGTAAGAAATGGGTAATTCTCATCCGCGAAATAACTTTGCTAATATGCACCTCAGTCACGGATTAATCATCTCCATGGTTGCCAAGATGTCAATGGTATTGTAGATGCTAAGGTGGAGCCAATCTCTTTTTTCTTGTCGCACTACCGATCCAGGGCGTCTATAGAACTTTACTTTTCCATGGAGGACAGGTAAGTGTTAGGCTTAGTACGATGAGAAATACATTTACAATGAAAATCTGAAAAGGATCTATCATCCTCAAATGCACAATGAACGTCTACATAATCACTTAGTTTGGCTCGTGCAATGGTTTGGTTTGTGCATATCAACACCACCATTTAATTATAGAACCCATCTACATCTGTAATACCCTTACCAGGGAATATGTTAATCTTCCTCAACTAGTTGTGAGGAGACAAGACGTTGATAGAGAACTTTTTCATAGGAGGGCAGGTTAACATGCATAGCGAGTACAACATGTGGATTTGGGTATGTTAGCTCAACCAATGAATACAAGGTTGTTAGGGTCTATTACCACGACTGTATGGAAGGAAATCTTTGAAGTATACACACTTGGCAGTGGTTGTGGGTGGTGAGCGGTAGGTAAAATTTCCGATCGACTGGATACGATGAGTGAGAACGAACGTACCTACGCAAATGATGCTATTTCTGGACTTCGCACAAGAAAGAGTTAAAATTTATACTCTTATCAAGAACTTAGAAACCTTGATAATATTTTTTCGGAGATATACGAGCATCGTGGTGTTGCTCGTATAGAGCTCCTAGAGCTCTAGTAGTGAAGGGTGGAAGCAAGGACTTTGTAACTTGAACTTTGTATTGATTGATTCTTGCTACCTTACTTACTTACAAATGAATACAACATGCCTATTTATAGGCTACAAAAAGAAGAAGAACTATGCCTATGGAGGCTAACAACTATGCCTTTGGAGGCTAACAACTATGCTTATGGAGGCTAACAACTATGCCTTTGGAGGCTAACAACTATGCCTATGGAGGCTTACCAAACCAACTACTAGACAATCTAGTATTCTTGTTTGATTTGTCTAACTCTAGAACACTCATTTTACACATGTTAATTGTCTAACATTGACTCTAGACATCCTAGATATTTCTAGGTTAATTTAGATAGGTGTGAACACTTGACTAAGTTGGTGTTGAATATTCAACACTCCCCTCAACACCCTTTCCAACTTCTCTTTATCTTAGACGTTTGGTCCCTTCATAGTTTAAGGATGCTTCGGTCCTCTTCACATAGTTTAAGGACGTTTCAGTCCTCTTCGGAGTTTAAGGATGTTTCGATCTCTTCATAGTTTAAGGACGTTTCAGTCTCTTCGGAAGTTTAGGGACATTTCGGTCCTCTTCGGAAGTTTAAGGACATTATTGTCCCCTTCGTAGTTTAGGGACATTTCGGTCCTCTTCGGAAGTTTAAGGACATTATGGCATTTCGGTCCTCTTTGTAGTTTTAGAACATACGGGTTCCATCGTAGTTTAGGGACATTGCGGTCCTCTTTGTAGTTTTAGAACATACGGGTTCCATCGTAGTTTAGGGACATTGCGGTCCTTTTCGTTTCGATGAAATACTTCTTGTACTCTTTAGACAACTCATAGGATTTTCACCCACTTTTGTTGTTCTCTATCTCATCACCACTTGGTGATTGCTTCCATTTTCTTCACAACATTTTTTGTTGTTTCTTCTTCTATTCATCTTTGTTCAGTCCTTTTGTTGGCTTGTAACACTTCTTTGGTTATCCAGATTCTCTCACAATCTTTCATTTCATCAAGATTCTGCCACAAGCTCTAACTATTTTTCTTCTTGTTATTTGATGTTACAAATTTGCCACTTTATCCAGATTTGCCACGCTATGACATAATTGTCACACTTTGGTTTGTACGTATTTAAACAAACACCTGTAAACCCATTTAGACTTCATTTGCACATTAAAAATTAGGTAATTCCAACACTCCCCCGTAATTTGTAATGGCTCTTTTTTTTTTTTTTGATATTCACCCAATCTCCATTTGCGGCTCTTATCTCCTCATGCTTGCTTCGCTCGCAGTAAACTCTTTATGTTTGCCGCCACGTACCGCCGCGTTTTTTTTTTTTTCTTCTTCTTATCACGAGTATGATTTAGTATCTCGTGACAAACATCCATGCTTTTCTTCTTCGACAATTGAGGAAGCAATCTGTTGCTCTTACCCTCAATATTCTTTTTTTTTTTTTTTTTTTTCCCGATTTGAGGAAACAACCACTTATTGTTCTTACCCTCAAACCCTTCTCGATCACTTATTAGGAAGTGACCCTTTCTTCTTCTCTTTTATCTTGTTTTTTTTTTTCATGGAGACCCTTTTTTTTCTTCATGGAGACCCCATTTCTTCTCTTTTAGTATTTCTTGCTCATTTAGTATGTCTCCTAACCTACGTGCAAGCCTCTACAAATTCAACATTTTTGAAATGTCGATATTACAAAAGCTTTGTCTTGTAGTAGCAGTAGTTTTTCTTCTTCAGTGGATACATGTCCACCGACTTCGTGTCACAAGTAGAAACTTGATGTTGTCGTGACAAACATGGCTTTCTTGGCATTTTTTTTTCTCTCAAAACCGAGAGTAGGTCGTCTCATTGAGGCTCTCTCCCACAATATGAGGAGGCGATCATTTGAAGATCTCTTCCCTCAATATATGGAGGCATTCGTTGTTGACGTTTTCATGATATCGGCTTCTAAAACTCTTGAACGATTGTGGAAGCAATCCTTGGTGCACTCTTCCCACAATTGTCTTTAGAATTTTGTAAACAATTTGAGGAGAAAATTATTGCTCTCTTCCCTCAAACTTGTCTTCTGGTCACTTATCAAAAAGTGATTTCTTTTTTTCTTCTCTACTTTTCTTTTTTCCACATGGAGGCGTTTTTGCTCCTGTGAAGGTAGGTTTTTTTTTTTTTTTTTTTTTTTTTTTTGACAGTTGGAATGGTTGAAATCTTCTTAGTGGTGTTTGCATCTTCCCCTTCTTAAACTTCATATCTTCTCAACTCGAAAGCTTTGAAACCCATCAATTAAACTTTAATTTAAACTTTTACGATGCATTTCTCTTATCAAGAACGAAACTCCGATACCAAGTTAAAATTTATACTCTTATCAAGAACTTAGAAACCTTGATAATATTTTTCTTAGATATACAAATGAGCATCGTGGTGTTGCTCTATGTATAGAGCTCTAGAGCTCTAGTAGTGAAGGGTGGAAGCAAGGACTTTGTAACTTGAACTTTGTATTGATTGACTCTAGACATCCTAGATATTTCTAGGTTAATTTAGATAGGTGTGAACACTTGACTAAGTTGGTGTTGAATATTCAACAGAAAGTTGTGGCACTCGACTTGGCCAATGAAGAGTTTCAATTGCTACCGGTCCCTCAGTGTATGCCGACCCTTCGGCGTGGAGACAAATATGGACTTGTAGCACTTGGAGGGCATTTGTGTCTTTATGTGGATGATAAATTACATGTAAAAATCTGGTCGTTGACGAAAAGTGGTGACCCGAAGGAGACCTGGCGTATGGAGTTTGATATAGATTATGAAGTCCTAGTAGGTTCTCGTAGAAGGAAGTTGCAGCCGATTTTACTTAGACAAAACGGAGAAATCATACTCTTATATTCTGATTCTGTGCTTTATCGATTCGACCCAAAACAAGAGATTTGAAGATGATTTCCAATGAAGCATCAACCGATAATTTTGAAGCTGTGGAAGCAATTGCTCACATAAATACATTTGCTTCATTGGAAGCTATGGGAGAAAATTCAAAGCGATATCTTATTCGTACTCCATTGGATGATGTTATTGGTGATTTAGACCGAGTTGCTCTGGGTGAGGGAATTGATCTCTGGCGATTGAGACTCAAGCGAGCAGCACTCTGATAAGGCATCTCATGATCTGCGTATTGTAGATTTTGATGCATGGATTGTTTTATTTGGGTGGTACATTTAATTAAAACTCTTCTAGATACTTAAGTCTAAAATTCCATCTGTTGATGATTTTCATTACATAAATTTAGCCAAGACGACACGGCCAAGTAAATTTGAACATAAAAAAAAAAAGCGACTTGACTGTTAAAATTTCTAATAAATATAAACACCACATGAACTTGATTTTCAAGAGTCTTCATAAATGGTTGATTGAAATATTTTCCCAATGTGATTTTCCATGACCCGTTGCTCTTGGTGAGAAACAAAGAGATAATAGGCTATTTATAGGTGTAGATGGTGGAATTTGGATAAGGGGCAAAAGTGTTATTTATATTAAAGATCATAAACAAAACTCAATTTTCGCGGGAGAGACTAAGCCCTTGGTCCTCAAGGCACCCATAGCCATGATTTCTAGTATACGTAAACACCGAATGGTTGTGATGCCGTGATTCCTAGCGCATATCCTCGACGAGATACTATACTGGTCATGTAGGTTATGTAGAGCATAAAACGTCACCGGCAGACTTATGAACCACAACATCCCTACCAAATTTCGAGATACATTGGTCATGTCGGCCCCATTACACAGACACAATTAAATCACCTACTTAATACCAAAATAACCCTACCAAAGCCACGAATGTCAATCCGACACGTCACCATCTACGTAAGTTGTTAAATAAAAATACACTGGTTCTCCGCCAAAACCTTTGAATCTAAATCAAGCACCGCCATCAACCATTTTAAGCCAAATCAGATGAAATAATCCAGCCATTATATAATCAATGCTTATGATCATTTATCCCACAACTGATAAAGAGAGTTTAACGCCTAGTACCACCGTTGATAACTTGGACAAGAAAAATAAAAAGCTAATTGGTCATACCCAAAATTACTTTTAGACACTAAACACGATTTACTTGATGATGATGATGATGATGATGATGTAAACTAAGGTTAATAACACGAAAAAAACATAAATAGAAGAGACACGAATTTAACGTGGTACGACAAGTTTTGCCTGCATCCACTGACGAATTACCGTAGGGAAAGGTATTTTATTGATCTATCGATTACAATGATTTATGATCCCTTTTTGGGTTTATTGGTGTATATCTCCGTGTATTTTGGCGTATCCGGGCCTCCCCTTATAAGGTTGAGATTGTTCTATATTTATACAGTTGAATATATGGGTTAAACTCTAATTTCGAGATAAACTTCATATGCAAGTAACTTGGCCATAAAGACATCCTGGAATGTTCCGAACTTTCGTTAAATACTTAGTCAACAAGCATCCCAAAACTTATAAACCTTCCCTAGAGGATTCCGGCAGTAGATTGGTGGAAACGGTTTAAACTGACACGGACCTTGCGGATTAACTGGTGGGCCTTGACTTTGACCGACGGGTTAAATTTTTGATATTGGCTAGATGTTGACTGAGACTGACGAGCTCTAACTGGAAGGAATTGCTAGCAGACTGGTTGACAAGGATAATGGGCTGGCAGTATGGATGACAGACTGGTTGGTAATATGGATGACAACATGCCTGGAAGACTGAATTAATGACTAGATGACATCATGGTTGGCATCACGATTGGCAATCTGAATAGGCTTTATTATAGGGGAAAATAATAATGATGTGGAAAACAAGACTTGGATTCTCTACAATGACACTGTATACCAATTGCAAGGGATGCAGCAAAGCTTGGTAGTGCTTTTTTTTTTTGGGTACAAAATGTCATGGGATCAAATCCTATCATCCTTACCTATTATATTTTTCGCGAACAATTGAGGTCGATCATAATTGTACATCCATTATGATACTATAGACGTGCAAAGTTTATTGGGCCAACAAAGATAATACTTTTTTATGGTCTTATAAAGTGTGATAAGAAGGAACTCTTAATTCAGTTCGGCAAAACATGGGTTTCCAAAACCCGATGTCGTATGTTCAAATCCTACGAGCGTGATTCTGTTGGGAAAACTAGGTCTTGACGGTTTGGTGTTGACTTTTCTTGTTGACCACGATTGACTTCGACCATTGACTGAAAGTTTACTTCATGATGATCGAGCATGCTAGTAGATAATAGTGAATGGTCGTCCAAACAACGATACTAACCCAATATGTAGTAATTTTATCATGGTACAATTACTAATCTTGATTTAAGTAAAGATAAGATAAAAAAACCTAATATTAAGTAAGGAAAAACCTTTCCTCTAATATGAGAATGGACCAGAACCGGTAGGTTAGTGGTTTGGAAAATGTAGGGAGGGAGGAGAGACATGAGAGAGATAGTTTTTCAAGTGTTGTGTCCACTCATCGCATATGTATTGCTATATCTGTTGAAGCTGGTCAATTTTTATTTCAGCGGAATTAAAGATAGAGTTGTCCTCTCTAGAGTATCCAAAATTACTATAATGCGCCTATTTTTATTTGTTTTAAATGATTATACTTCCATGTTAGAGCATTGCTCAGTCGAACTCACAAGCGTTGCTATCTCAAGCTTATTTGTCAAGTTTAGTTGCCAAAACTATAAGTCTTGATTTCTAGGATACTTATAGCTAAGTTTCGGATTAGGATAGTAAGTGTAGTTGATATTTAGACTCCACGACGTTCGTCGAATGAAGATGAAGAACTATTCAAGGGAACTTGAGGAACTTCATCAACAAAGGTATGTGTAGACTTGAACTTATCTATCAATCAAAAGTCTATATACCCTATCTCCTATTTAAGACAAAAGTCGTATTGCTATTTAGACTTCGATTATACACATATGCTATTTTGGGACGAGTTTATCTCGCTTATCTATTTCTAGAAATATGTCTTTGGTAAGTTTACGCTTTGGCCAAGTTCATCTTTCCTCGTGACGAAAGTCATGCTGATTATTTCAATAACTTGAAATCGCTTTGATGAAAATAGTTTGTGGATAACAACTATTTTAACATCCTCTAAGAAAGTTTCAATGATTGAAATTAGAATTTAGAACAAGTAACCATGTTTGGATATAAACATAGTGTGTTTTCACATGTGTGTAAAAGTCCAAAACCGGGAACCTAAAGTATGCGTACCCATACGCGTACCGGCGGTTGTTGGAAATCCGGAAAAGTATGCGTACCCATACGCATACTGGCGGAAGTTTCACGTCCTTGAATTTATGCTGGATTTTGGAAGTAAAAACAAACTCAGTCCGGTCACTTAAGTATGCGTACCCGTTTGCATACCTAAGCAGGTTACTTTCTAAAATCGGTTTGTTCATGAACTAAAATAAATATATAATAAGGAATGCAATCTTTGCAAACCGTGGCTATAATGTTCATGAATTGATTCGATTAAATTAAAATCTATTTTTCTTCAATTGTGTCTTGTATACTTCTATGAGATCTAGGCAATTAAACAACTCTCTAAGTAGTTTCATTTGAGTCATTTGAACTATTTATGGTGAAGATGAATAAGGTTAGTATGAAAGTGCTCATATGGCAAACCATTTGTTAACTATTGCTGAACCGACTAAGTGTACAAGTTTAGTTACGGTTACTCAAACCTAAATGAAAGTATATTTTATTTGTGTAAAACAATAAAAGTTCGATCTTACGGTTGAAAGATATCACCTTGAATGTAATCAGGTTTTCATCTAACGGTGAATATTGAATCCTTTGTTACCAAGGTAACTTAGATTGCAAACCCTGATTTGAAATATATATATATATATATGGGAAATCTAGCAACTAGGAAACCTAATCCCCACACCTTATGTGTGATACTAGTTGTATAAGCTAGAGTCGATTCTCCTTTAACCTTAGGTTTTTTATGAAACCATGTAGGTTAACGACTTGAAGACTTCTTTGGGATTGTGAAGCCAGACCCAACTATTTTTTCTATAGTTGCGTGATCTGATATTGCTATTTTCTATCGTGTTTGAGTACAATCGTAAGATCGGCTTGAGATTTATATATCCAATAGGCAAGATAGAAAAGTAGTCACTAATACTTTCGTCTCATCGTTTGTAATTCCACAATATCTTATTTCGTTAATCAATTAAGATTATTGTGAGGTGGTTGATAATACTAGGCTGTTCTTTAGGAATATAAGTCCGGGTTATTAATTATTTCATGTTCACCTTGATTTATCAAATGACAAATCAAAACTCGTAGGTATATCTGTGGGAGATAGATTTATCTATTCAATAGACTTTTCTGTGTGATACAGATTTGTTTATCAAGTCTTAGACTTTGGGTCATAGCAACTCTTAGTTGTGGGTGAGATCAGCTAAGGGAATCAAGTGCGTAGTATCCTTCTAGGATTAGAGGCGTAAGGAATGTGACTGTACCTTGATCAGTGTGAGATTGATTAGGGCTCAACTACATTCCAGACCAAAGTTAGCTTTGTAGTAGGCTAGTGTCTGTAGTGGCTTAATACAGTGTGGTGTTCAAATATGGACTAGGTCCCGGGTTTTTTTCGCATTTGGGGTTTCCTCGTTAACAAAACTTCCGGTGTCCGTGTTAGTTCTTTTCCACATTATATTTTTTTATATAATTAAAATATCACAGATTGTGCGTTGGATTGATCAATTGGTAAATCCAACATTTGGTTGTTGATTGAAATTGATTGATCCTTGAACATTGGTCTTTGGTACCGTTCAAGTTATTTCTCTTATATTTAATCAGGCTCGCAAATTCCTATTTGTTTGATTGCGGATTGAATTGAGAAATTAAGATATAACTCTTTGATATACTTTTTATTAAGATTGAGTCTGATTGTCTAGTTTATTCTCTTGAAAGTATATTGGAGTTAGTCCATAAAGATTGCTAAGCGAAATATTGGGTGAGGATGTTAGACCCCTGATTTTTCAATTAGTATCAGAGAAGGAAAACACGTTTAAGACCTATAAGTCTGTGTTTGTATCAATCTGAATATTATGGACGAGTCTATCTCTAATAACATACCAGTTCAGAAATTACCAGATGATTCAGAAAGCTTGGATTCACATGAGAGAACTGTCACATATAAGTCAATATCTAAACATTCTCTTGATGTAAAAACTGTTGATTAGGAAACACTCCTAAAATAACAGTTGGATGAACTTTCTGGTGAAGGTCATTTAGATATTGATAGAGATTTTGATGAGGAAGTCTCAGAGTGTGTTAAGTTTTTGGATTCATTGAAAATGAAGAAGATTACAACTTCTCATGTCACACCTCTTCTGACTCCTCTTTGTCGAGAAAACAAGAAATTGAAAAGGATTTACGGAGGTCTTTATGTTCGGAATCGCTCTTGTGAATCGGTCCTCAAAGATACCGAGGAAAACCTGAGTAGAAAGTCACTTGAATGTGATCGTGTTTATCAAAAATACTTCTTGTTGGAAGAAAAACTTGCAGAAATTGAAGGAAGAATTAACTCTCAGCAAGAAAGTTTTGATGACAGCGAAAGAGCTTTTCTCTCTCGAGAAAAATGCCTTGAGGCTGATTTAGCTACTGCTCTAAATAAAATCAAGATGTTGGAAGATGACTTGAAAAAGTTAAATACTAGTTCAAGCAAATTTACCACTATGCTAGGAGCAAGTAAAAATCATCGTGATACACGAGGATTGGGATATAAGGGAATAGATGCTCCATGTATTATCAAAGAGGTAAAATTTGTCAAGGCTAGTGATTCTTCTCAAAAAAAGGTTTCCACTGATGGAAAAATTGAAATACATTCATCGGTAGTTAAAGTTCGTAAGATCAATGTATATCATCCTCCAAAGTCAACACACACAGATCGAGGTAAGAACATTCCTTATGTTTTCCACTATTGCGGAAATAAAGGTCACCTGGAAAGGAGATGTCGTTTCCATATAAGGAATGAGAAACTTCATGATGTTCTTGTTTGGGAGTCACAAGAAGTTGTGAAACCAAGATCATATGTTAAGGCTAATCCTTAACGTTACAGGTTGTATCCAAACCTTTAGGAAAAGGAATCAAGGCTCTTATAAACCTATATTTTCCTATAAATATCATACGAATCCTTTCCACAATCGTAATGGTTATCAAAAGGATTACTTTGTAAATACGAAGACAAGATCCGATGTTCCCAATTGGAGAAATACTAACTTGCAAAAGAATAGTGAATCTAATTCTCCTCCGAGAATTCTAGAAGAGAGTAATGGGAAGAAAGTTCTGGTTATTCCTAAACCCACTCAGAAGTGGATACCAAAGAAAGTTAATGATGTTTTGAGTGTGAAAAGTAATGAACTCCCAGAAAATTCCATGACTATGGAGAAGGAAATATCCATGATGTTGGAACTTAAAAAGTACTTTGGAAAGATGGATTTGGATATGAAAGGTTCTAAAAGCGATCTCCTTCATGATAATCCAAAAGTCACTTGTGGCAAGCAAGACATATTTTACCTCAACACAACTTGATTATGTTGTGAGTGCATCCTCACCAAGGAATGCCCTGTTATGAATACGATGAGGGAAACACGAGAATTTGGGCGCACAGATTATGTTTGGTAAGGCTGTAGAATTTGATTGGATTTCTCTAAAAAGTTATGTCTATAAACTTGAGCAAAATTTGTGTTTTTATTTATTTGCTTAGAGTACTTATAGTGATCAATGTACCTTTCTTACCGTTCATTTCTACCTAACTTGATATGTGTTTAGGGTTCTTAAATGTTTAGGTTTGAAAATAGTAGTTCGGGATGTTTGGACTTCATGGTACACATACCAGGTATGCATACCATCACTTAAAATCAAAATCCAGGGATGTTAGTACGCATACCCGTTGGCATACTGCCTCAGGTCACGAAATTTCGTTTGCAAACCCGTACGCATACTATCCTGTAGACATTGATATTTGGTAAACTTTTTTTGGACTTAACTTCTTCGTCTGAACTCGTAATGACCTCATTATTTTCGAATTCTCTTCCTCTTTGAATTCTCTTCAAATTGGAGATGAGAATTCTTGAATTTGGATGAGCTAAGATTGGAGTTTGTCCTGTCTCTTGTTTTTGAGTGTTTTACTCCATTTCGTCGCACTTGTTCCACTTCTATTGGACTTGGGCACTTGGATTCTTGGAGTAATTATATTCTAAGCTCATTTGTAGATTTTACAAAAATGTTGTTGGTGAATCACAAAGAAGGAAGTTCAAGGATGGGCAGTAGTACGCATTGCTATGGGATTCTTGAGTGTTCACAATCATCTTATGTGAACTATGGTGCATGGTCATTAATGACTTTGTAGGTTCTTCTTTGTTAAGATAATCTTTTTATATGCCTTTGGTAGCTATTTTTAGTGTAAATCCGTGTGAAAAAGATTGATTCTACCTTCAAAGGGCAAATGATTTTGCAGTATTAATCTTTATTGGTTTTATATACTGCAAAAATTGTAATGGAATATGTGTGCTTGCGTCATGAACTATGATTTTCCCATACATGTCAAAAGTTAAGTCATTCATAAGTCATTATGCAAATACTGATAAAAGATTGAATGAACTTTTGACAACAAAAGTTAAGCCTATTATGCCATTATGCAAACATTGATGGAACATAGGATGAACTTTTGTTTACAAAGATTAAGTATATTATATGTCTCTATGCAAATAGTGATGAAAAATAGAATGAATCTTTGAATATTCTGCAGTATTGGTCTTTCCATGATCCACATCTTTGTGTAAATAATGTGCGGCTTTGTAAGTTTCCTTATGTGAGCATTTCCGATTAAATTAATCATGGGTTCTCTTGTGGTTAATTTAATTGAGTATGTTGGACACAAAATCCATGTTTCATGAGATTTGTTAATGTCCAAAGAAATCCTTCTTTTCTTGTAAAGTAAGGCCGCTCTTGTTGTTTCTTTTGGAATGACATTTTGTGGGGGAGAGTTCTTATTTGAACTTGTGATTAATTTCCAAATCTTTGTGGGGAGTGTGGCTGTGAAATATTATAGGGGTTATCTTGTATCCTTATAAATTGCTTGATGAATGCATTTAGTTTCGACTATATGATTGCATTTAAAAAGTTGATATGTGCTTTTCTTTTGGTCATGAAGTGTCCCTATGGAAATTTCATTAGGATCCCACTAATTTCCGTACCTTTGCCAATTTTATTGAAAAAAATGGGGAGAATTAATGTGTAGTTCACACTACAAATACATATGTTTTTCGGATCATTATGTAATGGGGAGTAGTTTTCATGTGAGATGAAGTATTGACTAAGGGGGAGTGATACATATCACCATAGTATTGTTGTCGAAGTTGTGATATAATTGAACTTTGATCTTGTGTAATAATACTATGAAAACTGTATAACAATGATTGAGAGCTATTATTTTCTCATTGTTATAAATATGATCTTCAACAATGATGATCTTGATTTGAACACATTTAGAATCATTGGAGTACTTGGAAGTGACGAAGATTTCGAGTAATGTTGAAGAACCAAGGAGATCAAGCATTTGGATGAGAAGCTACAAAGTTTATTTATTTTGTATTCCATATGTATTGATAGTTTTGTCACTAAAATTGACAAAGAGGGAGATTGTTAGAGCATGCCGAACTCGCAAGTGTTGCTATATCAAGCTTTTTTTGTCAAGTTTAGTTGCCAAATCTATAAATCTTGATTTGTAGTCTACTTATAGATAAGTCTCGGATTAAGATAGTAAGTGTAGTTGAGCTTTAGACTCCACGGCGTTCATCGAATGAAGACGAAGAACTACTCAAGGGAAATTTTGGAACTTCGTCAATAAAGGTATGTGGAGACTTGAACTTATCTATCACTCAAAAGTCTATCTACTCTATCTCCTATTTAAGACAAAAGTCATATTGCTATATATACTTTGATTATACGCATTTGCTATTTCGAGTCGAGTTTATCTCTCTTATCTATTTCACAAAATATGTGTTGGTAAGATTTCTTTTATCTTTACTGCGTGGACTTGAAAATCATGTTGATTATTTCAATAAATTGAAAATCGCTTTGATGAAAATAGTTTGTGGATAACAACTATTTTAACATCCTCTAATAAATTTTCAATGATTGAAATAAGAGTTTAGAACAAATAACCATGTTTGTATATAAACATAGTGTGTTCTCCCATTTGTGTAAAAGTCCAAAACCGGGAACCTAAAGTATGTGAACCCGTACGCGCGTCGCGGTTTGTTGGAAATTGAGTAAGTATGCGCACCCGTACGCATACTAGAGGAAGTTTCACGTCTGTGAATTTCTGCTGGAGTTTGTAAGTTAAAACAAATTCAATCCAGTCAATTAAGTATGCGTGCCCGTTTGCATACCTAAGCAGGTTACTTTCTAAAATCGGTTTGTTCATGAACTAAAACATTTATATAATAAGGAATGCGATATTTGCAAACCGTGGATATAATGTTCATGAATTGATTCGAGTGAATCAAAATCGATTTTTCTTCAATTGTGTCTTATATACTTCTATAAGATCTAAGCAATTGAACAACTCTCTAAGTAGTTTAATTTGAACTAGTTATGGTGAAGATGAATAAGGTTAACATGAAAGCGCTCATATGGCTACACGTTTAGGCATGGTTACTCAAACCTAAATGAAAGTACATTTCATTTAAGTATAACAAGCTAATTTATATCTAACGGTTGAAAGATATTAGCTTGAATTTAATTAGGTTTTCATCTAACGGTGAATATTGAATGCTTTGTTTCCAAGGTAATTTAGATTGCAAACCCTGATTTGAAATCTATATAAAGGAGAACTCTAGCAACTGGGAAACCTAATCCCCCACACCTTTGTATGATACTAGTTAATATAAGCTAGAGTCGATTCTCCTTTAACCTTAGGTTTTTTACGAAAACATGTAGTTTAACGACTTGAAGACTTTATTAGGATTTTGAAGCCAGACCATCTATTTTCTCTATAGTTGCGTGATCTGATCTTGCTATTTTCTATCGTGTTTGAGTACAATCGTATCATTAGATTGAGATTTATATCTCCGATAGGCAAGATAAAAAAGTAGCCACAAACACATTCATCTCATCGTTTGTGTTTAAATATCTTGTTTCGTTAATCAATTAAGATTATTGTGAGGTGATTGATAATACTAGGATGTTCTTAGGAATATAAGTTGTGTTATCAATTGGTTCAATAATTTTGTTCACCTTGATTTATCAAAAGATGGATCAAAACACGTAGGAATATCTCGGTGGAGACAGATTTATCTATTTAATGGAATTTTCTGTTTGATACATATTTGTTTATCAAGTCTTCGACTTTTGGTCATAGAAACTCTTAGTTGTGGGTGAGATCATCTAAGATAATCAATTGCGTAGTATCCTGCTGGGATCAGAGATGAAAGGAACGCGACTGTACCTTAATCAGTGTGAGATTGATTAGGGCTCAACTACATTCCAGATCGATGTTAACTTTGTAGTAGGCTAGTGTCTGTAGCGGCTTAATACAGTGTGGTGTTCAAATCTGGACTAGGTCCCGGGGTTTTTTGCATTTGCGGTTTTCCAGTTAAAAAAATTCCCGGTGTATGTGTTATTTCTTTTCCGCATTATATTTTGTTATATAATTGAAACACAATGATTTTGCGTTGAATCGATCAGTTTAGTAAATCCAACCTTTGGTTGTTGATTGATCCTTGAACATTGGTCTTTGGTACCGTTCAAGTTATTTTCTTATATTCAATCAGATCAGCAAATTCCTATTTGTTTGATTGCAGATTGAGTTGAGAAATTGAGATATAACTCTTTGATATACCTTTTATTAAGATTGATTCGACCGTCTAGTTGATTCTCTTGAGAATATTGGAGTTAGTCCATACAGATTGCTAAGATAAATATTGGGTGAGGTTGGGATATAAATTACTTTCCTAACCAATAGTGTTTTCTAAGGGGTGTTTTTGGATGACAAAAATGCTAAAATACCCTTCCCTCAAAATAAAAATCAAAAAACAAAACCATATCCCCATTTCCATCTTCACCTCTTATTAATCTCTTTTAGGTTAGGGATTTGAAACCTAAATATTCCCCACTCCCTTTCAAATTCTAAATTTTTCCCACTCTATTTCAAATTCTCTTATCCTTCTCTCGCGCTCCTAACTTTGAAAACAATTTTATTTATTTTTGCATTGAGTGATGAAGACCATGCCTAAGTGAGTATAGATGAAGACCATGCTTAAGTATAGAAGAAGACCATGCGAGAAGTGATGAAGACCATGCTCAGAGTGATGAAGACCATGGCGGATTTTTTGTTTACACTCGGAAGTGATGAAGACCATGCCGGAATTTGATGAACACTATCCGGAAAATGGTGCCGGCATGCTTGGTAACTAACATTCAATGCCGTAACTAAATGTCGGCATGCTCGATAGAAATATATCAATGCCGGTAGTCAAGTGATTTTTTTTTTAAATTTTCCTCGGATACTTTACATCACGCGCCGGCAAAGAAATTTAAGCAACATACTATGCCGTTAGCAGTACAGGCATGCTTGAGAATTTAATAACTGTACCTTACGTGATGGATTGATTAAAGAGAGAAAAAAATCAAACGGAATAGGTTTTGAATTTCAAAACCGAAAAAAATTTCTACGAGACGCTGTGTCGCACTTCGCTAGTCGCTTTGATCCCGGAGGGCTCGCCCCGATTAGTGGCAAACATTTAAGAAAATTTCCAACAAATGCCGACATGGTTTTTTTCGGTTGAATACAATGTCGGCTTGCCTTTCAAAATGGGGATATTGTTGGCCGGCATGGACGTAGTATGAATAAAATACCGAGAATGTTGCTGGCGGCATTGTATTCATACTACTTCCATGCCGGCACCGAGCTATTTCAGCTGTAAGAATGGTGGATTCAAAGAAAAATAATCAAATTCTCAACACATTGGCTCCTTTACCTGAGTATTGCCAGTGCTTATACAATCATCCTCCATTTTTACCAAAAAAAGTTCCCTCTCAATTTTTTTCTCTCCTTCTACTCTCACCTTACTCACCCAAATACAAATAAAAATACACACTAATCATTTATCAAATAATTTTATGAATTTACTAATTATAATTAAACACTAAACCTGATTAGTGAGGGGTAGATTAGGTATTATGTAAAATACTTAGATAAGGGGTGACCTTGATTTGATATTTGGATCCAGTTTTTGGCCTTTTCCACTATCCCCTAATTAGTTCAAGTATCCCCAATCGCGCGTTCTTAAAGAAGCTCTTGGATAGGTTAGAGATTAGAAAGAAGGTTTGAGTTTTCGTATACTTCTCACCATTGGATTTTTATAAGATTATTTGCTAGTTTCTTTATAAAAAAAACAATACAATTACTTGCTTGGACAGTATAAGTATTTGCATAAATTTTATGATTATTTTTAAAGGGTATTAATAAGTTTAAATACGATTGGCAACCATTTTGTAATAAAATAAATAAATGGAAACCCTTAAATTTTTCGGCTGCCGAAGCCGGCCGCCAAAATTTTGGTAAATGATAATGTTTTTCGGTTTATATATATGTCTCACAATGAGATGAAGTTATGGCTTCGTCACTGTGTGCAATTCAACCTTGTTTCCTCTTAATATTAGAAACTTATCCCCAAGAGATGAAGTTATGGCTTCGTCAATGTGTGCAATTCAACCTTGTTTCCTCCTAATATTAGAAACTTATCCCCAATTTTTTTCTTTTATCGTTTGTCTCCGTAATTATGGTGAAACCAATTTTTAAGACTCAAGTCAGAGAAAACTTTACCATCGGAGAGCACGATTACTAAATGCTGGTACCAACATTCGTGCTGCTGGCACCATTTCATATAAAACAAAAAATTAATAAATGATATTAACCATTGGATTGCTCAGATGATACTAGGACTTTGCCATCCCACCCGTATCCCAGTGGCCTAAAATAACAACGGCCCCAAAACTCCGAAAAGGTGTACTCTAAAAAAAAATCCTAAAAACAAAGAAAATTCACCAAAATCGATTTTCTGTTCCCTTTGTAAGCTCTCTCTCTTCCGGTAGAAATTTCCAACACTGGAGTCGTGAATCCTAAACTAACACTTGCCCAAGTTTGAATACCGAGCTAAAAGTTACATCCACTACTGCTTTTGGCCCTACAAGGGCCATTACCGTTTACAGGTATATACTGCACCTTAATCCTTCCAGATTATTTAATTAAAATCTTTGTTGTTTGTTTGAGAGAATTTATGGTGACAAAATTGAAGTCAGTAAGTGAAATAGTTTTAAATTGGAGTTTGAGCTGTGCATTCCGTCGGTGCGAGAGTTGTTCGACGAAATTCCCGAAAGAGGTTTCCTTGTAGGAGAAATTATTTTTCATTTAACTTTTTAGTTTCTGATTCGTCTTGTTAGGATCATTATATCAAGGAGTCTCTTCCTTTTTTTTAGAAAAATAGAACGGATATCATACTAGAAATCCTTTCTTTTACAACATAGGTTAGGATTCCAGCTGAATCTGTTTTAGAAATCGTGCAAAATTAGTTTGTAAGAAAAGATGGGTAACTCTCATCCGCGGAAGAAACTTCACTGATATGCACCTCAATCACCAGCTTAACCATCTCCATGATGGCGAGGATGACAGTGATACTATAGCTGCTAAGACGGAGTCATGTCTCTTTTTTGCTTGTATGATTGAGGATCCCGAGGAGTACACAACTTTGCTTTTCCATGGAGGACAAGTAAGTGATAGGATTAGCGTTGATGAGAAATACATTTACAGTCAAAATCTGAAAAGGATCTATCATCCTCCTATGCACACTGAATATTTATTTAATCACTTAGTTGGCTCCTGCAATGGTTTGATTTGTGCATTTCAACACCACCATTTGGTTTTAGATCCCATCTACATCTGTAATCCTCTTACTAGAGAATATGGTCATCTTCCTCAACTAGTTGTAAACATAGAAGACGTTGATCCTGATCGTATGGAGGGTGCACCGAATGGCATGATTGGTCGTATAGCATGTGGATTCGGGTATGTTAGGTCAAACAATGAGTACAAGGTTGTAAGAATCAATTACCCAAGAGATGGGAGCTCTGAAGGAAATGCCGAAGTATACACACTTGGCAGTGGTTGTGGATGGAGAGCAATAGGTACAGTTTCCGTTCGACTGGAGAATTGTGGTACCTATGCAAATGATGCTCTTTATTGGATGTCGTACAGAAAAGTTGCGGCCTTGGACTTGGCTAAGGAAGAGTTTCGGTTGTTGTCTGGGCCTCCCTGTATGCAAAACCTTCACTATGGAGATAGATGTGGACTTGTAGTACTTGGCAGGCATTTGTGTGTCTATATTGTTACGGTACGTGTAGAAATCTGGTCCTTGACAGAAAGTAGCGACTTAAAAGAGACCTGGTGTATGCAGTTTGATGTAGATTACGAATCCGTATTAGGTCCTCGTGAAGAAAGCAACTTTCAGCCGATTTTACTTACAAAGAACGGAGAAATCATTTTCTTATATGCTGATTCTGTGCTATATAGTTATGACACTAAAACAACAGTTTTGAAGATGATTTCCAACGAAGCGTCAACCGACGGTTTCCATTCTGTTGAAGCAATTGCTCACGTAAATACGTTTGCATCATTGAAAGCTCTGGGAGAAAATTCAAAGAGATACACTGTTCGTTCTCCTAGGGTTGATGTTATTGATGCGTTAGACCAGGTTTCTCTGGGTGAGGAAATCGATACGTCGCATTTCATATTTAGGTCATCAGTACTATGATATACTTTCTTGTGAGCTGCATTCCTATTTAAAATTTGTAATGCAAGGATGGATTTATTTGGTGGTATATTTATTTCAGACTCCAGAAAATGTTCTCCCTTTACTTGAATTACCTTAAAAGGTTCTGGATGTTTTGTTTTTTTTTCTTCTTCTTATGTCTATCAAATCTTGTTTGACGTACACTTATGCTGTTGATCTCAAATTCCCATATCATCTGATTTTGGGAGAAACTTGTTGATAAAGAATAATATAGGAATCACTTGAAATTGATTAGCTTGGGTGGTACTAGCTTAATATATCTATTAAATGATAATCTAATACCAATAGTTTACCGTTATAAAAGTGTCGCAGAATGTATCGTAGTTGATAATTTGATGAATCTAGCAAAACTGTCCCAAATTCTTTAGACTGAGTCTTCTAAGCCTTTAGAGCAAGCACTATGGTGGGCTTCGTTAGCGAAACTTGCCATAATATAGCAATAAGCAACTACTGTTACATTCGCTTAGTTAGCTAAGCCATGGCTTATTACTAGAATTACAGATTTGTAGTGCTGGTCAGCTATGGCTTGACTTGGGGTATCCTGGTAGCCGCCTCCTACGATAAGCCAGTCTCCGTAGCGGTTATTTGGTTACAGCCAGTATTAACACTTGAAGAGTGTTTTCCCAAGAGCTTGGCACAAAGAGCGCTTCATGCTATGTCGTCCAGGTACACTTCATAGTTTACCTGGTGGTTTTTCTTTTCTATAGGAAAGGGATAAAATTTCACTGAGAGAAAAAAAGAAAAAAAAACCTTAGCCCGAAACATAGACACAAAAAAAGCTGAAATAAACACTTATGTTCGTTGCAAAAAAAGCTAATTTATCGAAGAAAAGAATGCAAAGAACCCATCGACCCAGCCAAAGTCTGCATTTAAAATTTCTGTTTCTGAATTTCCCTCATCTTCTTCCTCAAAGCATCTTTGCTCAATTCGCTCACATGATGGCAAGGACTTAGAAATTCATCAGTACGGGTCCAACTTGACTAATCATGAGGCAGGTACGAATGATTATCATCCAATTCCCTTCTCGTAGTTAATGTCCCAATAGCAAGAGGAGGCACAAGTATTCCTTCCCTAATCCTAATTCATTACTCTATAATTCTTGTAAGTGCTGATACTTTGGATTCCTGTGTTAACCTAATTAGTATATTATTGTTTTTTTTTATAATTTGCATTAAAGTTTTAAAATTTACTAGGAATCTTGAGTGAACTGACGCATATCTAAATTATAGGAATTTAGAGTTCTTCAAGGAAAATGAAAATAATGTTGGAAACTACTGAGCTGCAATGGAGATGAAAAACAGAAACAGATTGTGGTTGTACTCTAAAACTCTCAAGGCTCTGGATGATTTCTTTTAGACAAATATTTCTACCCTCCCAACGAATTGGCGATTGCAACAGGTATGTGAAATACTGCCTTCAGGATACAATGAAAGCCCTACAACCGGAAATTGGATTCAAGGTTTGCACCCCTTGACCCAATCAAGAACACATGTAAAACAGATTCTGATGATGCTTTGTTTAAGAAAAAAGAACAGAAGAGATTTTCGATTGATATGAAAACGACTCTGGGAGATGCTACTTATAGAGGTTTTCACGTCTGTTGGAAACAGACAAGTTTCTCTTCACGAAACGTCAAGTCCCTTCATCAACAGACATTAATGGTGTCTGTTGGATTTAGAATTTTCTGGAAACGTTTTCTAACCGTCCAAAAATTCTCCCCCTATTTTCAAAAAACCATAAACACAAAGTAAAAAAAAAAAAAACTTTTAAACCGGAGTGACTGCATCACCAAAGTGACTGCCTACGTACCCGAGTGGTATCAAGCCAACGTAGTTCAAGCACGATTGAGACTAAGCATCATCGTTGAAACCAATACATAAATGATAGGTACCTTCTGGGTTTGAACCTTCACTTAGTGTAAGAAACTCAAAGCCTTATCGAGATTCTATGGTGAAACTAGTCTTGAACCAAGTATCCTTTATGATAAAACCGGAGTCTCCACACATATTGATTCCATAAATCATGTGTTCTGTAGCCAAGCACTATAAAGGCCTTGTGCTTATATCCTTATTCATGAGTCTTCTTTAGAGAACGGTCTTCTTATCTTAGGAAACGGCCCACATTTACATACTCATATAGGTAAGTCTCGAAGGTGTTTCTGCGAGACACCTTTTACTAATTACAGACTCATTAAGGATTTACATCCATCCTAATTTCTTGCAGAAAAAACCAGCACTAACTTGAAATGGGAAGTTTTATGTTAGTGATCCATAATCTACAGCCATAACTTGTTGGTACCACATTGAACCTTGTTTATCCTTTTCAAAACATAGGTTGGGTTTCTGCTATGGGAGATCAACCTTCCTTCACAGACCTTAGTCCCATTTCATTACATTTTATTGAAGCAACTGAATTTGGTAGACTTTTTGTGAATGGGTCTGCCAAATTCCTCTTTGATTCAATAAAGTTAACCGTAACCACTCCCCTCTTGAGTAGTTGCCTAACCATTTGGTGTCTGAGACTCGCATGTCTACACTTTCCATTATAAGTCTTATTAGAGACATTATAGATTGTAGCTTGATTATCACAATTAATCAATACTCCTGGAAATGGCTTCTTCCAAAGTGGAATTTCCATAAGAAGGTCCCTAAGCCATTCTGCCTCTTTACATGCATTCGTTAAGGCTATTAATTCTGACAACATTGTTGAATCAGATATACAAGTCTGCTTCTTGGAACTCCAAGATACAGCAGCACCCCCTAAAGTAAAAATCCATCTAGACGTCGACTTGGACTTGGATTCTACCTTGTTCCAGTTAGCATCGCTGTAACCTTCCAATACAGCGGGATAACCTTGGTAATGCAAACCAAAATCAATTTTTCCTTTCAAGTAAGCCATAACTCTGGAAACCGCTTTCCAGTGTTCAAATCCAAGATTACTTGAGAAACGACATAATACCCCCACATCATGGGCTATGTCCGGTCTTGTGAAATGCATAGCATACATAAGACTCCCAATAACACTGGAATACTCAAGTTGTGCATGAGTACGACCGGTGTTCTTCTTTAACTTGATAGTATGGTCTAAAGGAGTAGGTGCTGGATCGTCATCAAAGTGATCATACCTTTTGAGAAATTTCTCAATATAATGAGATTGGGTTAAAGCCAACTCATTCCCCTTTTTTAGGATCTTAATTCCCAAGATTACATCAGCCTCTCCTAAATCCTTTATATCAAAGTTAGAGCCAAGAAACTTCTTTGTTTCTTCCACCACAGATATGTCAGATCCAAAAATAAGCATATCATCAACATATAAACAGAGAATCACACATCCAGAACTATCATGCTTACTATAGATACATTTATCCGCATCATTCACCACAAAACCATATGACAAAACCACTTCGTCAAACTTCTCATGCCATTGCATGGGAGCTTGCTTCAAGCCATAAAGATATTTAACCAACTTGCAAACCTTCTTTTCTTGGCCTGGCAATATGAAACCTTCAGGTTGTTCCATATATATCTCTTCTTCCAAATCTCCATTTAGGAAGGAAGTTTTGACATCCATTTGATGAATAATTAACTTGTGAATAGAAGCAAGTGCAATTAAACAACGAATAGATGAGATGCGTGCAACAGGAGCATATGTATCAAAGTAATCAATTCCATGTCTTTGCCTATAACCCTTAGCAACCAATCTTTCTTTAAACTTACCTTTGGTACCATCGGCATTTATATTCCTTTTGAATACCCATTTACTTCCAATAGGCTTTACGCCTGGAGGTAAATCGCAATATATCCAAGTACCTAAATCCTCTTACACCGCATTTTATATTGCGTAATGTCGCTAGATTAGGTGAGAATCCAAGGTGTCTAACCCGGATAGGTACCCCATTATTGGGTTGTACCCCTAAATTTTTACCATGTACTAAGGGTCCTTGGTGGTGTTCCGGTTAACCTTATCCACGTTTATAGGTACCCCCTTAAATGACGCACTTTAGGACTTTGCCTCTTACGAAATATAGCTTCGCGAACGATGGTGTACGCCACAAAGGTTTGCCTGTATAAAATTTTCTGCGGCTCTCTTTATTTTTTGGAGGCTGATCACAGATTGCGGTCTTTTATTCGCAAATTAATGAAAGTTTAATCGCAATTGATTTTTTGGCGGTATTTTTTCGCCTTTTTTAAAAATTCATCGTAAATTTTTCATGTGTATAAAATGTTGAATGTTTTCATGAAATGTTTAGTATAAGAAGTATGAGAAGTATTAATCAAAATTGTTCTATATAAATATAAGAATTTAATTTTCTCTATTTTTTGTAATTTTGAAGTCTTTGAAATTTTTTGAGATCTTTAAATTTTTGCGATGAATTCATTTTTGAATCTTGCGATTGTATTGCTTTTCATCAATCTAAAAAATCTTTGAAATGTTTTGAAAGCTTAATTATTTTAAAAATCTTATGAGTATATCGTTTTTAGTAAATAAAATCAGAAATCTTTTGTCTTCCGTAAATAAAATATTCAAGGAAATGGTACTTACCTTTTTACGGCTTGTTGTTGTCTCTTAATCTACTTCTTGTATAATGTTGTGTCATACCAACTGTGCTAAACTCTTGATTTCAGAATGTTATCGACTTGTTACGGTTTGTAGGCTTTTGTGAGAAGAACTTATTGCTGCGAAGTAACAATTGTATTAGTGGGCTGGGTTTGCTTCTGCGAAGTAAGAGATATCTTGGCGGGCTAGGCTTGCTGTAGTTGCAAATGTTCGCAAGGTAGATGGTTGTAGTAAAAGTTGCGAATATCATTTATGCTAGCTTATGTTTGTGTTGATGTGGCTTGATTCACAAACATTATCATCTGTTTTCGCTATTTCATAAAGTTTACGCCTATTTGCGTCTTTGGCTGCTGGTTATTCCTTGTTGCTGACCTCATTTTGTCCTCAGTCTTTGTGGATGCCGCAAACTATCATTCTTCCCAAGTGATGATTTAGCTTATCTTCCCGACTGACGGCTAAGCTGATGTACCTACGTCTCATGGGTCAAGCGATTAAACAATTATAAGAACTGAATGAAATAAATCTATTAGAAACCTTCATGTTTTCCTTAATGATCACTTCTGGTGAGGTAAAAAATACTTCCCTTTCGATTTTTGTTTCTTGCAACTATTAATTTTGTTGGTTGGCAAAGTGAGCTGGCTGCTGAAGCTAACTAAACTCCTTTTCTTTTCATGTTTTGCGAGATATTTCATCATAAACGTCTCTGTAGTTTCCTGCATAATCTTGTTTTCCAAAAATGAGTTAATATTCGTTTCTCAACACTGTTTATCTAATTGATTCCACTTTGTTTGCACTTTTTTCAATAGCAAGTTCGCTTATCCTCGCAAGAATTTTTACTTGCTCGTACTAAATTTTAAGAATTGATTATATGAATCGATCGCCCCAGAACTGAATTATTTGTTGCTCATTGGTGTTGAGTATACTCTTCCAAGCTGTCAATGATTTCCCCTTTCATACCTTAACGGAAATTTACTGCTTGAATTTTATTTTTTTTTACGAGTTATGCTTCGCAGAACTCCTTCCCTGTCACGAAGTAATGGGTATTCAACTTCGCCAAATATGTTGACAAGAAGAAGCTTGGATTGAACTTGTTTTCGCTGTCTGGTTAATGGTTGTGTTGAACTTATAGTCGTGAGATTTTTCTCCACTTTCTGAACTCTTCTTCGGATCATATATTTCACATTTGATAATTTGCTTTGGTGTAGTTATTGATAAGGTAACTTCGTCATTTGAAATGATTCCTTCGTTGAAATTTTGGCTGGCTCAGATTGGTGAAGTAGCGTTCTATACTGAAAGTTATTGTATTGCTTGATTACGGCTAGTTGACTTGTTGAATCTTGGTAATGAAAATAACGAGCATCTTCTGAACGTTAAGTAATGAAATATGGGTAATATAAATATTGTGAAGAAATCTCCTTGTCTGGCTATAAGTTCGTCATTTCGGGTGATGCCTTGGTGAAGTTAGATGTGATTGTAATGGACTTGTCAAGTTTCTTTGATCGATGAGGCGTCCTTTCCTGCTGTTTACTAATTAATGCTGAACACGAATTAAGATTCCCTTTCTTTTGCGAGCATGGCTCTTTCTTAGCTCTTCTGTGCATTTTATTGGATGCTAAGAACTGCAGGGGGGTATTAACTAGTGAGCAGGTGGAGACGATTTGGGAAACATCCATTGGGAAGATGACATCGATGCTCGAGGTGCAGTTCTCACGTATGGCTCGCAGAAGAAGGAATATGAGTATAATATGCATAATGGTGATGAAGAAGGAATATGAGTATAATATGCATGTTTTGGCTTTCCATCTTCAAACATCCGATATAATGCCAGCTTTTCCGTATGTTGCCTCTAATTAAGTACCCTTTCGTAAATTTTTTCTTCTTTAATTTTTGTAGTACTGTTTCATTTCTCCATCTTCGCAGAACTAGCTGGATTTCTTTGACTTAGAAATATTTCGTCCTTTTATGGTTTAACTATTTTCTCATGATCCGCAATTTATTAATCTTCAAACAAACAAAAGATGTAGCAATGCTTAGGTAATACTATTCTTCATAACGTATCTGTTAATATCCAGGTTTTCCCATACAATTGGAGTTTTAACGGCTCCAATTTCCAACGCCTTCAGTGTACCCGACACATACTTCCATGTGTCATGTTCAATCTCCTGAAAGTACTTTCCAATTAAACGCATCTCTTGTACAAACTTCACATTCTCAAGAACCTCTGAAGACAGTTTAATTGTTTGACTGAATCCATTTTCACCACCACAAGAAACATCCACAACTTTCAATATTCTAGCCTGAAAACGAGGATCAAAAGTGTCATAATATTCTTTCGTCCTGAGAAGCTGAAATGATGCACGTGATCTTTTCCTTCCTCTTCGCAATATTTATTTACTTCGTAGAAACTTTTCTTCTGTGTAGTATTCACTCTACGTTAACTGTTGAATACCTTGTCCGTCATTTCCTGCTGTTGTAAATAATTTACAAGATATTTTGCGATTTTATCCAATGATATTTCCCTGTACTACCTTGTCTTCCCTCAACTTAACTAAAATTTACTGGAATTTTCTTGAATTTAATATCAGGTTGGATAAATCCATTACTCTCTCCCTGTTTCTAGCGCCAATTATGTAGTTGCGGATTATCTCACAACTACACCCTCATAAGAATCCATTAAAATGATTCCTAAACCTAATTAATTTGATATGAAACTAAGAATTAAGGTACTAAAATTATAAAGAGACACAAAGATTTTTACGTGGTTCGATCAATGTGATCTACATCCACGGTGCTTCACTAGTGATTATATGTAATTACATGATTTTACAATTGAAACTCCATTAAAGAATATTTGGAGCTCTAGTTTTTTAGGGAAGAAGATGATAAAGATAATAAATCTCTCCTAACCTTTTCTCTCTCCTCCTAAAATTATCTCTCTCTCTAAAAAAGACCTCTCCCACTTTTCATGCCTAAATGGCTATTTATACAATCTTACAAAATATGACAGTTGTGTTGTCCCGCCATTTCGATTTGAGAATTATCTTAGAACCTTCGTAACTTCACTTCGCAAACTTCTTTTGGTTTCCTCGTGATTTCCTTTGCTCGCAAGATGTCTTTTCTTTCCATAATTTCGTAAGTTATCATTTGTTGTGATATTCCGCTCCTACAGTTCACCTTGATTTATCAAAATACGGAACAAAACTCGTAGGTATTTCTGTGGGAGACAGATTTATCTATTCTTAATGAGTTTTCTGTGTAAGAGAGATTTGTTTATCAAGTCTTTGACTTTGGGTCATAGCAACTCTTAGGTGTGGGTGAGATTATCTAAGGTAATCAAGTTTGTAGTATCCTGCTGGGATCAGAGGTGTAAGGAGCACGAATGTACCTTGAATCAGTGATATTGATTAGGGTTCAACTACATTCCAGTCCGAAGTTCACTGGTAGTAGGCTAGTGTTTGTAGCTGCTCCATATAGTATGGTGTTCAAATTTGGACTAGGACCCGGGGTTTTTCTGCATTTGCGGTTTCCTCGTTAAAAAAACTTCTGGTATCGATCTGTGATATTTTTTTCTGCATTATATTTTGTTATATAATTGAAATATCACCGGTTGTGCGTTTGAATTGGTCAATTGGGAAATCCAACCTTTGGTTGTTTATTGAAATTGATTGATCCTTGAACACTGGTCTTTGGTACCATTCAAGTTATTTCTCTTATATTCAATCGGGCTTGAAAATTCATATTTGCTGATTGCGGATTGAATTTAGAGATAGAGATATAAAACTCTTTGATATACTTTTCTCTAGATTGAGTCTAACTGTCTAGTTGATTCTCTTGAAAGTATATTGAAGTTTTTTTATTTAGATTGCCAAACGAAATATTGGGTGTGGTTGTTGTACCTCCGCTTTTTCAATTTGTATCATAGTAGGAAAACACATTAAAGACCTTATAAGTCTGTGTTTGTAGCGATCTGAGTATGAATGATTCTGTCTCTATAAACACTTCACCAGAAATTGATAAACTTAACTTCGAGCGTGTTCTAGAAACCATGGTATGGTTGAGAATCCTAATTTTAA
Organism: Papaver bracteatum; assembly: GCA_023529315.1. Classification (NCBI taxonomy): domain Eukaryota; kingdom Viridiplantae; phylum Streptophyta; class Magnoliopsida; order Ranunculales; family Papaveraceae; genus Papaver; species Papaver bracteatum. Next base: position 82,901 of record JAJJWX010000401.1, on the reverse strand, counting down.
AAAGTTCATCAATAATCTTTGTCTGGAAAAATATCGGTTGATAAGAAAAATTTATGGACTTCGTTGCGAAATCTATATAAAAAATTCGGAGTTTCGAGAATATTCTGAAGAGGTTGTTAATCTCCAAAACAGGTTGGATGAACAAATCCGGTACAACTCTGATCTTATTGCTGAAATTGCAAGACTTAAGGATTTGAAACATGTAAAGTCATCTTCAATGGATTTGAGTAACTCCTCTAATTCTCCATTGAAGAGTTTTCGTATGTCAGTTGATAAGCAAGGTTTAGGCTTTGTGAAAATTGAAAGTGCTCAGAATTCTTTGAACAAGAATAAAGATGTTGGTACATATATGTTTTGTGGTTCTCGTGATCACTATCATCATGTATGTTTATCTTTTAGAAAAAAAGTAAATATTGCACGTAATCTTCACAAGAATGATGTACAACTTTTGCATGCTCTTAAAAGATAATCAATATTAACAAGTGTAGAAATCGGGGGTCGCCTAGCACGAGTCGAGTGCCGGTCTATTCTATGTCCCCAGCAGAGTCGCCACTGTAGAAATCGAGTGTTCGCCTAGAACGAGTCGAGTGCCAGTCTATACTATGTCCCCAGCAGAGTCGCCACTGTAGAAATCTGGGGTCGCCTAGCACGAGTCGAGTGCCGGTCTATTCTATGTCCCCAGTGAAGTCGCCACTGTAGAAATCGGGGGTTGGTATGCACGGGTCGAGTTCCGGTCTATTTCCTTTGTCCATAATTGTTATGGGGTGAGGTCCATGTTCTCATCCGTTCGTGGATGTTTAATGTACAAGAGAAAGAGATGTTTTGAAGTCGCCACCTGACTAAGGGGAGTCAGAGCCCTTTAACTAGTTTGAATTCTTTTGAGGAAAACAAAACTAGTTATGACTTGCATATTTATGGTCTTCTATCAGAGAGTTCGGGGTAAGGAGATTCTAGTACGGGATGGGAAGGTGTTAGGCACCCATCAGCCGCCCAATCTTAAGATTGGCCTCTACTTCATGATTAAAGGGGGAAAATGTTTATAAGTTATTGAGAATAGATCTTCATGCATCACCTATTTAGAAAAGAGACATAGTTAGAAGTTGGGTGAAACTTCGACTATAGAGATGTGGTTTCTTTCTTTTATGGTAGTTTTTCTTTTGTGATGGTTTGGGTGGAAACCTTGTTTTATAGTGGTTTTGGGTGGAAAACCTTGTTTTGTGGTGGTTTTGGATGGAAAACCTTATTTTTGTTGTGATTTGAGTAGAAACCTTGTTTGATGGTGGTTTTTGATGGAAAACCTTTTCTGTGGTGGTTTTGGATGGAAAACCTTATTTTTGTTGTGGTTTGGGTGGAAACCTTGTTTTGTAGTGGTTTTGGGTGGAAAACTTTGTTTGGCGGTTTGGGTGGAAACCTTGGTTTTTATTAAGAAGAAATTTGGATGCAATTTCAAAGTTAAATAATTAACCTGCAGATTAGCTCAATAAAATAGAATTAATGCAAACCTTATTTTTTGCTAATGGGTCTAATGTGGGAGGGAATTCCGCTTTATACCCACACTTTGATTTATCCCACTTGGAAAATTAATAATAAAACACAAATTTTTTATGTAACACAAAGAGTAGTCGCGGTGTTACTACGAAATGGAGAACCATTCCGTTCCCGTATGACTACATAATTTACCGAAGAGATAGACAATTAATATACTGAAATATGATATTTAAATTTGAAAGGATTCTTACGGAGATTGCTTGCTTCCGTTAAGTATGCTGAAAGTAGTTAAAGTACTAGCAATTTAATGCTAATCTTTTAAAAACATAAAGACAATACTTGATTTAATCTTCTCATTTTTTTGAGTTTTCTCAAAATGAACTATAAATGCACAAGACAATGATAACTATTGTGTAGGAAGAAAATTTGATTTCTCTTTGATTAAATGACACAATACATGGAGACTTGAAACATATGAGAAGAAATATTTTCTATTTGAGAAACAATAATTCTTCTTGGTTTGGGTGGAAACCTAGATTTTTGGATTGTGGTTTGGGTGGAAACCTTGTGTTGTGTGGTTTGGGTGGAAACCTTGTTGTTGTGTGGTTTGGGTGGAAACCTATTCTTTGTTCCTCTATTGAAGTAAAGGAAGAATTAAAGGAAGTACTCGTCGTCCTCCTCTTTGTTTTTCGTTGTTTTTGAATGAGAAATTCGATCTCTATTTATAGGGAAAAAATCTTCAACTCTCGGCCAATTTCGGGCTGCTTTGTTGAAAAAAAAGGCTGTAAATCGTCCTTTTTCCCTTCGCATGCAGCCGCCTTCGTCCTTCTTTTTCTTCTTCTTCATTTTCCTACGTTGCTTTTCAATTGTATGCGACAATAAAAAATATGATTATGACATGTGGGTCCGATGGGCACTGTTCACGGTATTGTTACTATTCAAAAATGCTTTATTCTTTTGTTATCACCTATGTATTCTGTTCCCCGCATCAAGAACATGATTGCTGTGAAATTAGGCTCCTACCCAAGCTCCATATCATCCCTAAGAACCTAGTGATGTATTCAAAATCGAAAATCATTGTCGATCAAAATCCATCATCATCGTGATCATCATGATGACCACCATTAAGAACACCCATGTTCTTCATGTTCTTCATGAGGAAGAAGAAAAAGTGCCCTTATTAATAAATAAGATGCCTTTTGTAATAAATTGGGTGCCTCTAGTAATAAAGCAGGTGCCTTTAGTATTGTTTGTGTTTTGGCGCCCCCCTATTGTAAAAGACCTGACTCCCTCTAGTGGTTGCTTTAAACTTGACTACAACTTCTTCTAAGTTCTTGTTTTGCTCATAACTTTTTCATACGGATTCAGAATGACTCCGTTCTTTCACCATTGGCTTTGCATTTTTCTCCTCTTTAACGTGAAAGAAAGACTTTCCAGGTTTGGAAGGATGATAAAATGGGTAGGAGCCGTGCTTGTGGGCTTGATTGGTAGAGCTGGTAGGCTTGATTGGTAGAGTTTGTGGGCTTGAGAGCTTGTGGGCTTGATTGGTTGAGCATATGGGCTTGATTGGTAGAGCTTGTGGGCTTCAGAGCTTGTGGGATTGAGTTCTTGTGGGCTTGAGAGCTTGTGGGCTTGATTGGTTGAACTTATGGGCTTGATTTAAAGGATATGAAAATCCTTAATTGCTCCACAAAAAATTTCTCTTGTATTCTGCTCCGAAGTATAAGAATGATATTTTCTATGGAAGGTGCGGAAATGGGGTGTCAACAACAAGAAATCCAAATTGGGTTAGTAGTGCTAGTATGGGAGTTATTGCTCTAAAACCAACATCACCCTTTCAATGGTTTATTGATAGTAGATGTAGCAGGCATATGACTGGATATCTCTCGTGGTTTGTCAACACATGACACTTTGATGGTGGTCTAGTAACATTCGATGATGGAAGATGTTGCTACATAAGCAAGAAGGGGACTATCAAATTACATGTATTCCTGAAATTCATGATGTAGTATACGTTAAAGGTATGACTGCTAATCTTCTTTCTGTTAGTCAGACTGTGACAAAATCCATAAGGTTGTCTTTCATGCTAATGGATGTATCATTGTAAACAAATCTGGAAAAGTGATTTTTCAAGGATCGTGTGGCAAAATTAACTGTTATCTATTGGATACTTAGTTTAGTAATTATTACAACTAGACTAAGATGGAATCTACACATCTTTTGCATGAGCGTTTTGGTCACATCAATTACTGTCTTCTAACTAAGATCATTAAAAAATAACTTGTTAGAGGTGTTCCCAAAATCAATGCTAAGATTGAAGGTGTATGTGGTGCCTGTTAAAAGTGTAAACAAACGAAAGTTCCACACAAATCATCTCGAGATATTGTCACTAAAGATCCACTTGATTTAATTCATATGGAACTCTTCGGCCCAATTCAACAACCTATTGGGGCTGGAAAGAAGTATGCTTTGGTTATCATAGATGATTACACCAGATTCACTTGGGTAGCATTTTTGGCTCACACGAATGAAACCCTTAGTGAATTCAAGTTTATTGTTAATAGAATCCATAATGAACAAGGTCGTAAAATAAAGAAAATTATAAGCAATTGTGGCACGAAATTCAAGGATACCAAAGTGTTTGAATATTGTGACTCTTTAGGGATTATTCAACAATACAATCCACCCATTACTCCAAAAGCTAATGGAGTTGCAGAACGAAAGAATAGGAATATTCAGGACACGAAAAGAGTAATGATCCATAACAAAAACTTATCGTTGAAGTTTTCGGAAGAGGCGGTGTTTACATCTTGCTACTTGATCAATCTTGTTTATTTACGGTCAAAGACCTTAAACACTCCCTATGAGTTGTGGTACGGTAATAAACCCGACTTACAATATTTTAGAGTGTTCGGCAGTAAGTGCTACGTTCTAAAGGACCGTGAAAAGGAAATTTGACTCGAAAAGCGATGAAGGTATTTTTCTTGGCTATGCATTTGATAGTTGTGGTTTCCGAGTCTTTAATTTCAGAACCCAAGTCATGATGGAATCTGAAAATATTTTCATTGATGATCTAAGAAATTTTCTTCATGATGAGTTTCCTGTTGAATTGCCTCCAACCGAGACAATTGAGAAAATCAAAGAAATCCCAAAATCAGTAGAAGTTATTCCAACAGTTACTGTTCCTGATATTTCTAGTGATAAGGAGAAAATCCCTAGTCATATTGTTCCTTTTGAACAAGAACATGTTCCTTCATGGCATCTATGGGTTCAAATAATCATGATACTAACAGTATTATTGGTGGGAGGGATTCTAAAGCTAAGGGGAGAGGACAACTTCAAAATATTTGTAGTTTTGGTTGTTATCTATCGCAAGTAAAACCTAGAAATATTGATGAAACTCTTAGCGATCCCTTTTGGGTGAATGCAATGCATGAAGAGTTAAATTAGTTCCAAAGACAAGGTGTATGGAAGCTCATACCTTGTCCCCCAAATATCAATATTGTTAGTACTAAATGGATATTCAAGTACAAGTCTGATGAATTTGGCACCATTGTCAGAAACAAAGCTAGACTTATCGCTCAGGTATATCCACAGATTAAAGGAATCAACTTTGACGAAACCTTTGCTCCAGTTACATGCCTTGAGTTCATTCGTTTATTATTAGCTCATGCTTTTTTAATTAAAGTTAAGTTGTTTCAAGTGGACATTAAATCCGCTTTTCTGAATGGAAACTTAAAGGAAGAGGTCTATGTCGCTCAACCTAAGGGATTCGAAAACCCTTAATTACCATATTATGTACTTAAGCTTAATAAGGAATTATATGGGTTAAAACAAGCACCTCGTGCCTGGTTCGAAAAACTGACTACTTCCCTCATTAGGAAAGGTTTTTCGAGAGGTAAAGCTGATAAAATGTTGTTTACCAAATGAAGTGGGAAAGATGTTGTTGTCGCTCAAGTGTATGTAGATGATATCATCTATGGATCAACATCTGAAAAACTTTCAAAAGACTTTCAAGTCTCTCTTGGAAAGGAGTTTGAAATGAGCAATTTGTTGAATTAAAATTCTTTTTGGGATTACAAATTCAACAACATAAGGATGGAATTTACTTATCTCAAGATGCTAGAGATCTTGTTACAAGATTCGGTCTTAATAAGTCAACTCCAAAACTTACTTCCATGCCCACCATAGGAAAACTACATCGAGATGAGAAAGGTGTAAATGTAGATCAAAAACTCTATTGATCTATCATTGGAATCCTTTTATATCTTACAGCCACTAGACCTGATATTTATTTTAGTGTTGGTTGTTATGCTAGGTTTCAGGAAAATCCAAAGAAATCTCATCTTGTATCTGCGAAAAGGATCATACGATATGTCAATCACACGGTCTGGTATGGTCTATCTTACACTTTGATACTAACCCTGATGTTTCTGCCTATTCAGATGCTGATAGGGCAGGATGCGTGGAAGATAGAAAAAGTACATCAGGAGGTTTTTACTATGTAGGATTGAATCTTATGGCTTGCATAGTAAGAAACAAAATTCACAATCCCTGTATACATGTGAGGCAGAATATATTGCTACAGGCTCATGTTGTACTCAACTTCTATGGATGAAACAAATGCTTGTTGATTATGGAATTGATACTAGAATAATGAAGATCTTATGTGACAACTCTAATGAGATTCGAATCACTGAGCACTTAAGAACTAAGCACATGATATAAGGTATCATTTTATTCGAGATCTATATGAAAATGGTATCATAAATATGGAATTTGTGCCTTCCGAACAACAATTGGATGATATTCTCACCAAACCATTAGATACTGCTACATTTCAACACTTACGGTAGCCTAAGTGTTATTTTGGTTCATTAGTCTTTCCTGAACTCTTTCCCATGCACTTGTCTCGATCTGTTGGGAAATTGAGTTTGGCAACTCCAGTCTAAGTATTACTTCAATTATTCATTTGTTTCAGTAGTTGAATTTTTGTTTAGTATCTTAGTGTTTGTCCAAATAAATCCTTCTTTTCTTGTGAAAGTAAGGTTGCTCTTGTTGTTCCTTCGGGATTGACATTTTATGGGGGAGAGTTCTTATTTGAACTTGTGCTTAATTGCCAAATCTTTGTGGGGAATGCGGCTGTGGAATATTATATGGGTTATCTTGTATCATTATAAACCCCTTGATGAATGCATTTAGTTTCGGCTATATGATTGCATCAAAAAAACTTGATATGTTCCCTTCTTTTGGCCATGAAGTATCTCTATGGAAATTTCATTAGGATCCCACTAATTTTCGTACATTTGCCAATTTTATTGACAAAAAGGGGGGAAATTAATATGTAGTCCACACTAATAATTCATATGGTTTTCGGATCATTATGTAAGGGGGAATGGTTTTCATGTCAGATGAAGTATTGACTAAGGGGGAGTGATACATATCACCATAGTATTATTGTCGAAGTTGTGATACGATTGAACTTTGATGATGTGTAATAATACTATGACACTATATAACAATGATTGAGAGCTATTGGTTTCTCATTGTTATAGCTACGGATCTTCAACAATGATGATGCTTAGTTGAACACATTTAGAATCATTGGAGTACTTGGAAGTGACGAAGATTTTGACTAATGTTGAAGAACCAAGGAGATCAAGCATTTGGATGATAAGCTACAAAGTTTATTTATTTTGTATTCTATATGTATAGATAGTTTTGTCACCAAAATTACAAAGGGGGAGATTGTTAGAGCATTTCTCGGTCGAACTCGCAAGCGTTGCTATCTCAAGCTTGTTTTTCAAGTTTAGTTTCCAAAACTATAAGTCTTGATTTCTAGTGTACTTTATAGATAAGTCTCGGATTAGGATAGTAAGTGTAGTTGAGCTTTAGACTCCATGATTTCATCGAATTAAGACGAATAACTACTCAAGGGAACTTGTGGAACTTCATCAACAAAAATATATGTGGAGACTTGAAAAAAGTATATCTATTATATCTCTTATTTGAGACAAAAGTCGTATTCCTATATAAACTTCAATTATACACATTTGTTATTTCAATCTGAGTTTATCTCGCTTATCTATTTATCAAAATATGTGTTGGTAAGATTTCTCTTTAGATAAGTTCATCTTTACTCGCGATGAAAGTCATATTATTTCAATAACTTGAAAATCACTTTGATGCTAATAGTTTGTGAATAACAACTATGTTAACGTCCTCTAAGAAAGTTTCAATGACTCAAATGAGAGTTTAGAACTAGTAACCATGTTTGTATATAAACATAGTGTGTTCTCACATTTGTGTAAAAGTTCATAAATGGGAACCTAAAGTATGCGTACCCGTACGCGTACTGGCGGTTGTTGGAAGTACAGGTAAGTATGTGCACCCGTATGAATACTGGCGTAAGGTTCACGTCCGAAAATTTATGCTGTAGTTTGAAAGTAAACAACAAAATCAATCCGGATACTTAAGTATGCATACCCGTTTTCATATTTAAGCAATTGAAAATCGATTTCTTGATGAACTAAAACATTTATATAATAAGGAATGAAATCTTTGCAAACCGTGGTTATAATGTTCATGAATTGATTCGAGTGAATCAAAATCGATTTCGCTTCGATTATGTCTTGTATACTTCTATGATATCTAAGCAATCGAAAATCTCTCTAACTAGTTCATTTGAGTCATTTGAACTAGTTATGGTAAAGAAGAATAAGGTTGATATGAAGTGCTCACATGGATAACCATTGGTTAACTATTGTTGAACCAACTAAGTGTACACGTTTAGGTACGGTTACTCAAACCTAAATGAAGATACATTTCATTTGTGTATAAAAATATAAGTTCGATCTAACGGCTGAAATATATTAGCTTGAATCTAATCAGGTTTTCATCTAACGGTGAATATTGAATGCTTTGTTACCAAGGTAACTTATATTGCAAAACCTGATTTAAAATATATATAAAGGATAACTCTAGAAACTAGGAAACCTAATCCCCACACCTCCTGTGTGATACTAGTTGTGTAAAGACTTAAAGACTTCATTGGGATTGTGAAGCCAGACCCAACTATTTTCTCTGTAGTTGCGTGATATGATCTTGCTGTTTTCTACCCTGATTGAGTACAATCGTAAGATTAGATTGTGACTTATATCTCCAATAGGAAATATTTAAAAGTAGTCACAAATATCTTCATCTCATCGTTTGTGATTCCACAATATCTTATTTCGTTAATCGATTAACATAATTGTGAGGTGATTGATAATACTAGGCTGTTCTTCGGGAATATAAGTCTGGGTTATCGATTGGTTCCTGTTCACCTTGTTTTCTCAAAAGACAGAACAAAACTCGTAGGTGTTTCTGTTGGAGATAGATTTATCTATTCATATAGACTATTTTGTGTGAGCCAGATTTGTTTTTCAAGTCTTCGACTTTGGGTCATAGCAACTCTTAGTTGTGGGTGAGATCATCTAAGGGAATCAAGTGCATAGTATCCTTCTAGGATCAGAGGCGTAAGGATCATGACTATACCTTAAATCAGTGTGAGAATACGAAGTTCATTGGTAGTATGATAGTGTCTGTAGAGGCTTAATACAGTGTGGCGTTCAAATATGGACCAGGTCCTGGGTTTTCATGAATTTTCGATTTCCTCGTTAACAAAACTTCTGGTGTTTGTGTTATTTGTTTTCCGTATTATATTTTGTTATATAATTGAAAAATCACAGGTTTTGCGTTTGAATCGATCAATTTGGAAATCCAACCTTTGGTTGTTGATTGAAATTGATTGATCCTTGAACATTGGTCTTTGGTACCGTTCAAGTTATTTATCTTATATTTCAACCGGGCTCGCAAATTCTTATTTGTTGACTGCGGATTGAATTAAGAGATAGAGATATAAAACTCTTTGATATACTTTTATCTAGATTGAATCTAACTGTCTAGTTGATTCTCTTGAAAGTATACTGGAGTTTTTCTATTGAGATTGCCAAACGAAATATTAGGTGTGGTTGTTGAACCCCCACTTTTTCAAGAACAAATAACCATGATTGGATATAGAACAATATGCGTACTTGTATGCTATTTTGTGCAAGATATTCCAAGACCGGGAACCATGGTAAGCATACCCATATGCGGACTAGTTGGTTATGGAAGTTCGAGAACTTAGTATGCGTACAGGCGTGAATTTCAAGTTCCGTAAATTCAACTGAGTTTTGGAAGGTATGCGTACACGTTCGCATACTGGTGAACCCAAACTTGGTCCAACCACTTCGGTATGCGTACCCGTTTGCATAATTGAGTGGGTTATGTTATAAAATCGGTTTGTTCATGAACTAATACATTTATATAATAAGGAATGCAATCTTTTTCAAACCGTGGCTATAATGTTCATGAATTGATTCGAGTGAATCGAAATTGATTTTTCTTCAATTGTGTCTTGTATACTTCTATGAGAATATAAACAATTGAACAACTCTAGAACTAGTTTAATTCGAGTCATTTGAACTAGTTATAGTTAAGATGAATATGGTTGATATGAAAATGTCCATACGGCTAACATTTTTTAACTATTGTTGAGCTAACAAGGTGTACACGTTTAGGTATGGTTACCCATATCTAAATGAAATCACTTTTCATTTGTGTGTAACAAGCTAAGTTCGATCTAACGGTTGAAATATATTAGCTTGAGTTTAATCAGGTTTTCATCTAACGGTCAATATTGAATGCTTTGTTACCAAGGTAACATTGATTGCAAACCCTGATTTGAAGACTATAGAAAGGAGAACTCTAGCGACTAGGAAACCTAATCCCCATACCTCATGTGTGATACTAGTTGCGACTAGTATCGATTCTCCTTTAACCTTAGGTTTTTCATGAAACCCTGTAGGTTAATAACTTGAAGACTTCATTGGGATTGTGAAGCTAGACCCAACTATTTTCTATGTAGTTGTGTGTTCTGATCTTGCTGTTTTCTATCGTATTGAGTACTATCTTCTCTAATATTTTCTCGAGATTTATCTTTTCTAGGTATTTCTGTAGGAGACATATTTATCTATTTAATAAACTTTTCCATGTGAGACAGATTGGTTTATCAAGTCTTCGACTTCGGGTCGTAGTAACTCTTAGTTTTGCGTGAAATCAGCTAAGGAAATCAAATGCGCAGAGTCCTGCTGGGATACAGAGGCATAAGGAACATGACTGTACCTTGATTAATGTGAGATTGGTTAGGGATCAACTACATTCCAGTCCGAAGTTAATGTGGAGTAGGATAGTGTATGTAGCGGCTTAATAAAGTATAGTGTTCAAATATGTACTAGGTCTCGGGTTTTTTCTGCATTTGCGGTTTCCTCGTTAATAAAATTTCTGGTGTCTGTGTTATTTTTTTTTCCGAATTATATTTTGTATTTAATTAAAATATCACAGGTTATGCGTAATTTCAATCAATTGTGAATCCGACCTTTAGGTTGTTGATTAAATTGATTGACACTTGGATATTGGTTTTTGATACCGTCTAAGTTATTTCTTATATTCAATCGGGCTCGCAAATTCTTATTTTTTGATTGCAGATTGAACTGAGAAATAGAGATATAACTCTTGGATATACTTTTCTTAAGATTAAGTGTGACTGTCTAGTTGATTCTCTTGAAAGTATATTGGATTTAGTCCATACAGATTGCTAAGCGAAATATTGGGTGTGGTTTTTGGACCCCCACTTTTTTCACTAAGAAAATATAGGTGTCCCTCGGACGCTATTTTTATTTTTATGGTGATGTTAGCTAACACTGTACCTTTTCAAAACAAAATTTTGGTTATTTTTTGAACTTTTATTGGATTTTGGTTATAGAGACGTCCCTATTGATATCAAAGAGAATTTAGACTCCTACTTGATATCCCAGGCTTAAAATATGAAGAAATAAAAGTTCAGGTTGAAGATGATAATGTACTTATGGTAATTGCGAAACTCCAAAATGATAAGGACAAAAAAAGTGAAGTAAGTGAGAATAGAAAATGAAGAATTGGAAAGTTTACGAGAAAATTTATATTTCCTAATAATGCAAATGCAATTGCAATATCAGTTGTTTTATTAGTAGTGTGAAGAACTTATCTTTGCCTTAATCTAAGAAACTTAATACTATTGATGTTAAAATTGGTTATATAAATAGAAATTACAATATTCTCAGTGTGTTGCTCCTTGGATTGCAAGAAGAGAGATCAATAAGGATATTTTTTTTGTATGAACGTTTGAGTCTGAAATAATGTAATTGCACTAAACATATATCAAATTTTCCCGTTATTGTTAAAATATCTAGTAACATATGAATAACTTTATAGCCAAGTGAGTGATAGGGTAACTGGATCAAATATACAGAAGAAAATAAATCAACTTTTTGCAGAAGAAAATAAATCAACTTTTAGTGAAGTAAATATTTTTGATGCTAACTTCTGCTTCTTGCTTATTATGAAGCGAGCGCATTTTTGTTATCCATATGCGCTTCTGATATACAAAAGCACTTATACTTCTGCTTTTGTGCCACATAATGTTTTTTTTTAATTAGGGAAGATATTTATTAATAAGAATTAACTACTGGAACGAAGAAGCAGATGATGTCAAAATATTTTTTTACGGGCTTTGAACATCAAATAAATATCAAATACATATATTTTCTATTGGCGACTTCAAGGATGTTATGAAGTCTTTTAGTTCCTTTGAGTAGTATTAGGATGGAGAATAAAGAAAATAATGAAACAATGTGTTTTTTATGCGTGTTTTATAAATAGTGTTTCATTTTTTCCCCGGTGGAGAACATATTAGTATAGTTTGTGTTCTCACCAAGGGTATCGGAAAAGAGTCTTTAACTTAATTTGATCTTTTATTCCGTCACCTGATGACAAAAAGAGTTTCTTTGAATAATTTTATACGCATAATGCCTAAAGTTAGTGTAAATCAATGAATGTCTTCTTTTGATTAAAAAATAAAATAAAACAAAATCAATTAATATATACCGTAATTTTTATTCTTTCAAAATATGTGTTAACAAATAAATTTTTGTTTTTAAATTTTATTCATGTTCGTATTAGTGTAGGCATTTTTCGTTCATCTCGTAAAACAAAGTAAATTCTATCGGGAAATTATGATTAATTTTATAGATGGTTTGTTTTAAAAACGAAAGCAGAAAACACTAGAGACATGTTTATGAGTTTTCGAGATTTCAAAGAGAAGAAGTGATGGGGTGTTAATGAAAATGTACGGTTAATCTGCAATATTAACATCTAGGTAATTTTCAGGTGCATCACTGTCTCTTTGATTGCTATGACAGTTGATGTGGAGAATGAAATGAAAGTTGATACTTCAGGCGACTCTACCATAAATTTCCGATTTTGTTAATGAAAATTCTATGTCCCATCTATGCTATGTTTTTTTTCTTCTGTGCATGTGTGGAAGTGTTAGCTGATGTGATTGCACCAACAGATAAATAAAATACGCAGTTTCCTAACCAATAATTCTATGGATTTACGTCGCATTTTGGTAAAAAAAAAAGCTAGCAGCTGGTTTAAAAGACTTTTGTCGAAGATTACATGATCTTAAAAGATCTCTGAAATGGATCTGTTTTCACGATATGATTCAGCAAAGAATAACACGGCCAAGTAAATTGCCTGAATATGTAAATTTGAGGCGACTTTATGAGGGGAATTTGAAAATATAAGCAAAACGAGACCTGCATGAGCTTATTCAAGTTTAGAGTCCGTACAAAATTATACTACACATTTTTTGCATCAAAAAATTCGTGGATCTTCTATGAGTAGATTCATTTCTTGCTAGATGAGAACCAAAAAGTCTCCGAGTCTCTCTTATAATTCTTCTCTATAAGGCGCAAAAGGTGATAGCTCAGTGATCTGGGAAAAGTGACATTGCATCGTTTACTATCAACTGGTTCTGACATTTCATTAATTAGGCCCTCTTCACCATTTGTAGAAGGCATGACTTGGTCCAGGATTTTTGGAACGTTAAAGGTCGTCATTTCCTAGTGGTTTTCCGATGGTCAATATTTCACTAATCTAGTGGTTTTCTGACTCGCATGAAAAATGTGTATGCCTTATGGTTGTCATTTTCTCTTCTTGTTTGGCTTCTTCATTTATGCTTTTTTTATTTTGTTCTTATACTTGTCCAGCGTTAGGGATTTCGGCTTGAAAATTCGAATCTTAATCTTCTTTTGTGTCGCCCATCTAGAATTATGCACTTTGCGCATTGCAATTTGGAAGATGAAATTCAAACCAGTGACCCAAGTCCAAAACCATTTTTCAAATGCTATCCATTTCCGTACATGGTATCTTTTACCTTTTTTTTTTTGTTTTCTTTTTCTTTCTTCTTTTTTGATCAAAGAGGAAGATTTTATTATAAGAACATAATTTATAAAGAATCTACCAGAGGTAGGAAAAACAGAAAAAGAAAAAAAAACTACCTTACAAATCGAAAAACATATCCCATGTAGAGGCTGAATGATCCAAGTTTAAATGGATACGAGATCGAAAATGATTTGTCACTCCCAGTTTTAGTGCTCCCACTGCTCCCAACATTAGGTGGCAGTCCACATAAACTAACTTTAAGGAAACAAAATGGGAAAGCGTTAATGCTTTGTGATATTTTTCCCGTATTTTTTCAATAATCAATCTGTAAATCCTAAAACATTATTTGGCCGTAATTTGATATCACCATTTTTATTACCAATATTTTGGTTTTCATGATTTTCAATTCTACAACTTATCGTTTATCATCATTCTCAAATCTGCACAATATTCTTTTTTTTTTCTTCTTACGGGAAGTAAAATACAGAAACTATGAAATTGGAGACGGACAATTACAAACTGCAAACATTAATGTTTGAGAAGTAATTAAAAAATTGGACTGAATTCGCATCCTTGATATTACATCCTCGATACGAGATCTTCTTGCAGAAAACCATGGAAGAACCATGGTTGATTCATCATTGCATAAATCAGTGTCTACCTTATAATCATAGTTCTTGTCGATGATTTGGTAATTACGTTCTCTCCATAAATTCTATACGATGGAAATGGTGGAATCAGATTCCATATAAGTATCCCATGAGATGATAGGTTCGGATGAGACCAAGAAAGGGCAAGATCTTTCAAAGTTTGAGGGAAGACCCAAGATCAATTTTTAGTGAACATCAGGGCATTCTTGACTTTCTGGAAAATCTTGCAATGCTGTAAAATATAATCCCTGTGATTCTTCAACATTTCCACAAAGAGCACAAGAGTTAAAGAGATGTATCCCTTTCTGATTCTAGAAATCCATAATATTAAGCTTATTTTGAACTAAGCATCACATCAAGAGATATCCATTCTTTCAGCATTAGTCAATTTAGAGTAAAGAGATTTTAATGTGAAGATACCTGAATTATCAAACCATCGTATTGTGTCTACCAAATCATCAAGAGGAGGTGGAGAGCTACCAATTACCTCTAACAGATTTGACAGTTGATCCACTTCTCTATCTTTGAGTAAATGCTTAAAATCAAAATCTCAGTTCTTGTTCTCAGTTTTCATGTCTGCAAGTGATCGGTTGTAAGTCGACACAAATATAATTCACACTTTCTTACTACTCAAAATATAAATATAGCAAGGGCAAGAAAGGATCGATCCCACAGAGAGGACTAGGTTGTCTCGTTGTTTCGGTTTCCTATAAGTAACACGGGGGATTTTCTAATTTTTATAAAGTAAAAGTAAAATAAAAGCAAAGAAATAAATAAGCAAACGAATCAAATAGAAGAGATATTGGTTAAGGATTCATCTTCATTCACTAACATGCTTTCAAAACAATAAGTAGAATTGATATTTAATCTCAAATTTTATCAATAGCCCTAGGATACCTTGATCGTAAGAATATCCCGTAAATCTCCTTTTGTCATCAACAAACACATTAAAAGATGCGAGTATGAGTTCTATCTAAGAGAACAACCTAATGTGTAAAAGCACTAATCAAGTTTAATTCCCTAGATGCATTAAGTTCTATGAAATCAGGACAATCAAAGCAACTGAACGTGGAAAACGCATTAATTCAATTTAACAAAGGTCACAATTCACATATGATCATAAGGATGCATCACTATAAGCTATAAACATATTCATGCTACTTGTAATCAGGAATCTATCACTTTTACGTATAACAAACCCTAATCTAACAATAGAGATAAAAACAAACTCAACCGATTCATGACTCGATCAAACAAGCATTCAAATCATGTAACAATATAAATAGTGAATCATAATCGATAATATGGAGACAAAACTAATTTATCATATCAAACAATCATGCTTTGTGAAATCCAACTATTCCATAACCAATAATAAAAACTAGGTACTCATGTTAATGGAGTTCATAAAAAGAAGAAAGAGAAACCCTAGAATATTGTAAACCCTAGAAACAAAAGTAGAGATAAAAAGATCCTAGATATATCAAAGAAAACAAATCCCTTATGTATATGAATAGACTTTGTTGTGTTGTCCGGACAGTTTCCAAATCTAGGCAAGCCCATCGCCAAATTGACTCTCTGCATCCCATTAGTAAATATCCCAGTCCAAATAAGTTCAAGCCTTTTCTGTTGGATCGGATCACTGATTTGAATCGCCGGACTCTGATTCCAGACGAGTTTTGACCGTTCTGGCACATTTCCAGCCATATCTCAAACCATTAGTAGCTCATACTTCCCCTGCACTTGAGATAACACTACCTGCACCAGTCACTGCAGAACCTCTCTGCGACATCTCCACAGTCCATACCTCCAGAAATATCTTCAACCCCAGATGCAATGTAACATACCTGCAACACTCGTTTCCGCTCTGCCAACTCTATCTCAGCTCCATAGCACAAAAACCACAAGCGTTGTATACACAACCCAGACTCCACTGTCTTCTTGCTATGACTGCCTCCTCTCAACACCAAATCAACCTCAGTTACAGTAGCAATGCATTTCATCCATTCCCTGCGATAAACACTAGCACCTACTCAGTTTGCAAGCTTGCATCTCAGTTTCATACTCCAACAACATTTTCTTCCATTGCAGTTGCGTAGATGCACAACAACACCATCTGCATTCCAAATAAATCCATCATCTCCAGCTGATATAGCTTCATACCCCTTCTGTAACTTCTTCTTAGTTCAATTTCGCTTATCACATACAACCCACTCTTCTTTACTGCAATCAGCAACATCAGAGCTCTATCATCTCAGACCAAATTAATGCACATCAGCATTGTCCTCCTCATTCACCTGTGAATCTCTCTTCCATACCACCAGCACTTCCATTGTTCAACACTAGTAATACCCTAAAAATCATCTCTCAGCTTCACCAAACTCAGATTCATTCATTTCCCATAGTCAATTCCATCCTCATTCCCAGCAGCAATCAAGAGCACTACCAATCCAACCATCACCTGGAATCTGAGATTAACAGCATCAACCATTCTCTATTTCATGTACTTCACATACACAACATTCTTCAATTCCATCTCTCCATTTTAATCTCAAATTCCCATTCAATCAAACCCCAATTCATCTCAGAAGCACATCACAGACTCCATCAATAGCTGTTCTTCCCTTGAGTTTATCCTTCCATTTAAATCCCCTTCAACAGCAAATTTACTGCATCAACACCCACAACTGCAGCTTCATCTCCATCAACAAATTCGTTATCTATCTGTTTTTTTCAAATCAGCTACAGATACCAATCGAAACCCTAATCATCCACAGACCCTTTTTCTTAAATTCTTCAATCAATCTTTCTCTGAGATATTCGCAGCATTATCACGGCATCACAAACCCAACTCATGATTTAACACGGATTCTTCAAAACACCCTCAATTTCCTTCTTTCACTGCTCAAAATCAATCAACACCAACTCCCATTCTTCCCTGGTTTCTCTCGGCTTTCTTCTCGTCCAAAATAACAGTACTTGTACTAACCTGTGTTCTTCCCATCTATGCAATCGAAAGTACCCATCTTCTCCATATTTAAATCCCAACATCTCTCAATTTCTCGATCTGGTTACGGTAATAATAGCAGTGGCTGCTGCTTCTTAATTTCAGGTGAATGAATAAGAGAAAGAAGTCTCGGCTTAAGTGTGTGTCTAGGTAATCATTGAGGTTATATTCAACGCCGGGTCACCTTGATAAGGGATACCCAGTTGGCCTCCCCTTAACCTTGGCTCGGTTTGTAATATCACTCGTCTCTGAAATGCCGCTTTTGCCCTTATGTGCATATTTCTTCCTCTTTTGTGTCAATGACTCCAAAACACCTATAAAATGCATAAGAAGCGTAATATACAAAAATACAAGAGAAAATAGCCAAGAAAGTAAAGGAAAATAACATTCAAAAGATGTATTTTAGGCACTCATCAAATTCCCCCACACTTATTCTTTGCTAGTCCTCGAGCAAATAAAACAAAACTAAAATACAACAACTCCGTGTCGTCGAGGCTACGGTCACTTTTAGCATAAATAACAAGAATTTAAACCCCTAGGTGTCCCTAGTGGACGAGTTATAGTCTCGTGAAGGTTTACAAGAGGTCTACCTACAAAACCTATACTTCCAACTCCATCTACCTGTGACAAATTTATGAACGAATCCAAAATGGCTATTGGAGGAGGTACCCTGATTCAAATTCAATTCATATATATGTTAATTAATTTCTATTTAGAAAGTTGAACAAACCACAATTAATACTCGGAATCTGACTAACCACAATCACAATGAAAAGATTAAGAAAATGGATATAGATGTAGATGTTTGCGGATGTTGACTAAGTGAATGGTGTTTCCCATATCTGTCTGAAGGTCACCGCCAAGACAAACCTATCACTACAAAAATAGGTCATATTCGTGAGGGTTTTTTAAAGAGGGGCGTCACAAATACGGGTTATTTGTGAGGGTTTATGACCAACCACCACAAATACATAGGTTAGTCAAAGTCATATAGAATTCTGTCAGTTCCAAGGGTCCGACAAAATAAATTTATGAGGGTTTTGGACAAACCGCCGCAAATAGTTAGCTTAGTCAAAGTCCGACATATTTTTTCGTCAATTTTAAGTTTCCGACAGAAGAATCTATCTTAGAAACCCTCTTCAATTCCTGCGATTCTCAAATCCGTGGAGAACTTTTCAGAAAAGGCGGTGAAAGTCGATCTCTCCCGCTGAAATTTTCAGCCAAAATTTTTAGACTTTATATTTCTTTATTTATTTCTCTTTATCTTCTCACCAAACTTTGGATAGATCTGGTTTTCTTCTTCTTTGACCTTCTTGTTTTCTCCGCCGAAGAAATTTGCAGAGGTTTGCTTCTCTTACCTTCTCTACATCTCGTCTGTAACCATCACTGAGCTTACTCTCATCCACTAATGGTTTTTTCTTCTTCTTTTGCTTAATATTAATTTAATTATTTGTTTCTCTTGTTTTTGCAGGATCTAAAGTAGTCAATCGAATGTGATTTTTTCACTTTTTTTATTTTATTTTCGTTTCTTTGTTCAAGGGATTAATATTACTTCTAATTCCTATTTCTTTGTTCTGCAGATCTAAAGGAGTAAACTTTCAGGTGATATTTCTAGGCTTTTTATTTGTATTCACTACTGTGATTAAGAAAAATTAAATTTTTTTTTCTTTAGTTTTTAATTTCAATTTTTTAGGTTTACTGGATTTTTTTTTAATTTCTGAGTTTTGAGGGTTTGTGTTATGAATTTCATTTTTTTTTAATTTCTTAGGGTTTGTTTTATGGATTGGTGGTATAGAAACGAAATATGGATATTGGTTTTTGTTGATGGAACTTGATATTGTGGTTTAAGCATTAGATTTATTATATTTGAGCTTAGACACTACAAGAAAAGCGGCCTTTGACAACACGGAAAAACCGTTGTCGAAATGGTACGACAACGATTTTCCGGACGTTGTTGTATGGGGGGGTTGTTAAAAGTTTCTTCACTTGGACAACGGTTATTCTCCAATGAAGGAAACGTTGTCATACATGACCCAACGACAACAGCTTTGTTCCATTGTGAGATGTTATCTCAACAACGATGACAAAACGTTGTCGAAATATTTTTATATTTAAAAAAAAATAGAAAAGAAATCACAATATATAAAATATGAAATTTATATATATATATATATATATATATATATATATATAAATGTAATTCACTTATTTACATTAAATCAATTTTCATAATTGATCACAAACAAAAGACAAGGTCAAGAATATTCAGAATACGATCACTCAAGCAAGGGATAATCGGAACCTGGGAGCCTTATCTAAGGCCTTGGTGTCGAACTCACCAGAAGTTTCAAGATGGACTTAAGTTTGAGCTCGTGTTACATGAGAGCAGCAAGCTTCACTTAAAGTTGAGAAACTCACTAGTGCCCAGAAACTCTGGCATCACTTTGTCAATGACCTATTCCATACGCCTCTTAATAGCAGCCTCTGCTGATTTGTGCCGGCATTTGCAAGAAACCTGCAATCTCATGGATACCCTTTTAAAGTATGTACTTCAGAAATCGAGTTCATTTACATATCCTTTGATACCTCCAAGAGCAATCCTGCATATCAATCTTCCACTACATCTGCTAAATTAAATTCATCAAGATGTACCACAAGCATGTGGAAAAACAAGAAACTATCCTGAAATGTTCAAACAAGAGAAAATACAAGCATTAGATTCATAAATTCATGACAGTTGCATTCTCCATTGCCCAGTATGCATTCCACATAACATTCCATATAACACATTAAGGAAAAAAAACAATCACTCGCACTAACCGCTGGGTCACCATTCAAACGAACTGGTTTTCGAGAGTCATGCAACCGAAGTAGAGACCACAGTACGTAAACAATAATTCCAACACAAGAAATGTTGAATCAACGGAAAATCCCAATGACACCATCAGATTTGATAACTATTTTTTCTGTATACATAAACCAAGCCATTTAACTGTCTTTCTCCTCCCTTCTTTGCGGCCTAGACATCATTAGCAAGATAGGGTCTGGCATAGTCAGAGATTAGGCAAAGAAATGATCAAAATTAAGAGAGAAGACAAAGAGAAGTGAAGAAGCACCAGCAATACCTCCAAGTACCAAGTTACCAGATAACCATTTCCACTAACCTGCCATTCTTGAAACTAAAGAGCCTCTTGAAGTTATCCTTGAATGCAAAGTTCAAGACCTAATAATAGATTTTAAAACATGTTAGAGATCAAGCTACGCCAAATTCCAGTATATTGAGAATAGATATAAAGTTAAATTAACTAACAAACGAGTCGAGACATGATCCAACCTGAGTAAGGAAATAACAGATGAGATTGGTTGTGTTTCCTCCCCACAATGATCCAAACCCTTCTTCCTTAATTGTTCATCCAAAATACTCCAATTCCCTTGCAGGGTTTAGTGAGCTGGCAAGACTTGATCATCTCATCCTAGTTCTGGATCAAAATCTTCACATGTCTCAACTAGAGACACTTCCCATAATAAAACCAATAACAAAATTGGCCAAACCTTTCTCATCAGGTTCTTGTACAAATACAGGTGATGCACATGAGTTACCAAAGACAAATATTGGCTAACACGTATGTCTCGAATGCCCTGACAGTGTTTCCGTAAGCATAACGTTTTTGGTACATGGATTGATAATTGAAAGCACCATTAGTGAACCAACACCCTGCGAAAAATTCTCGAGCAACTAATTCTCCAAGAGTACATGAACTATATGGACAGCAGGTTATAGAATTAGTAGAATAAACACAATTCAATAAAATCTGAAATTTCGACTTCATTAGCTATCAAAATACAGAAACTACTTATGTTATCATCTCACCATACATTGTTATTGTCTAAGCAAAAATATTGAATCTCCCTACATCAAACACATGTACAATTATTTGAATAAATTGAGTATAAATTTAAATTACGCCATTAAGTTAAAAATCAATACCAGATTTGAATTTCATCATTACTCTACCATTGACCTTATATAGTAAGTTTCCATTTCAAAATTCACCGTATACCACAACACCAACAAATTTCGAAGCTATCTAAGGGTCCAAGATATATATCTTGCAAATCTATCCAAGGGCTGAGCTAAATTCAAAAGCATCATTTGTACTTGATAAAATCAGTATGAAAACAAAAATCATACCAAATAGTCCAACTTAAGTTAGAAACTGCAGATAAGAATCATAATGTCCATAAAAGATTTATCTTAAAAGTAAAATTATTACACTCACTTAGCGCTTGACGCATACAAAAAAAATTGCACACAATGTCCCTTGTAGTCCTAATCTTCGGTAAACTTGATCTTTTTCGAAACAGTTGGACACTACCCACCTGTAAAAACAAGGTCACGTGTAAGCAAACACCTACTGCTGAAATGGAGAACTAAATAGAATGGATCAATTCAAAGCTTAAAGCCAGGTTATATTGAACTTGGAATTGCATCTATGCAAAATGAAGTGGTGAGCAACAGGTTACTTCACGGAACTAAATATACTGATCAAACACAGTAGGTTGCATGAGTTAAGATTACAGAACTAGCAAATACTAAAATCAATGTTTCAATAACGATATCGACATAAGTTGCTGAGATCGGTGCCCAAGAGTTTGAGACAAAAAATGAAGTCAAGCAATCAAAGCGTGATAAACAAGGTCCTATACAAGATTCCTTAACCAATTTTCTATGTTCATCCATGTTCTTTCCTGTATAAAAATCATGGAGTGTTAAAAGTGACATGAAAATATAGAGGGAATTCTTCTTTGGTTGTGTATAGCTTGGTGGAAGAACACCAGAACTTGTCGTCAAAAATTTATAGTTCAAAACAACAATACCTGGTTATGTTCGTTGCACCCAATTTGAGTCCAGTTCACCGGATTCTATTAGTGGGTCACTCAATGCCATCTAAAAAAGAACACTCATAACTAATACCATCAGCCTATATCTTCAATCATCCCATCTTGCCTCGCTTCATGATTCCCTCCACCAAATTCATATGTTCTTCCGATGCTCTGTCCTGTAAACAACTCATGATGGTGAGTAAGAATGAAATGAAAATATCTTTGGAATTCTGCTTTGGTTATGCTATTCAGGGGATTGTCATAGAAATACGATTTGCGATGGTTTGTTATAAAAAAAAGTTAGGTATGTTAGCATCCGGTATTCCTAATGCACATGGTAAAAGATTCAGATCTAGTACAACCTTTTGTATTATAGCAAATACTAAGCAAATGGAAATAACTGCTTACATTTAAGGATGAAATTTCTCTGTTTGAACAGTATAAACTTGCAACAAGTGCTCGAAAAACAGATAACTTAATGCATACAGTCTACAAAAATCTTTGCAGCTTACGTTTCACAATTATATTCAATTAAACCAGCACAAACTTGAAACAAGTTACAAATGGAAGCTAGACACAAAGAGTAAGTATTAGTAAAAAATCACAAAGAGCGAGTATAAGTACAAACCTCACTACCTCGGGAGTTAAAACTCGAGAAACCCAAAATACTTAGATTTTCCTTTCTGTAAACCAACCAAAACTTAATCAACACAAAAACAAACATATCCAAAACATCAAATCGTAACAAACCTTGTTATTCATCACAATTCTTAACAGCTTAATTGAACAAAATTTCTTTAAGAAATCTACACAGGAAAAAGAAAAAAACCAAATTAAAAATCACCAATTCCATTCCAACGCAATCCATACTAGTCCTGTAACTCCAAACAAACCTAATTACAACTACAACTCCATTACATTTCATACTCGTCATACCCATCTCCAATCCCAATTTTATTATCAATTATATAACTCAACAACATTCTAAACTTCCATCTAAAAGTTTCCATTCAATCAAAGCTCATCTAAAACTCAGATTCGTTTATCACCACCTAATTTATACAAACCAAACAATACAACTTCAGATACTGAAATTAAACAACAAAAAATCTTACCCAAACACTAATCTCCTTAGGATTGTTATTTCACCAACCATCGATTGCTGAAACTCTAAGTTAACCTATCACCATCCTTGGATTCATCTGCTGGGACTTAACTTCATCTGAGTTAACCTCAAAACCCGAATCAATACGCAAATAGCTTCATCACCTTCTCATAAAACACAATCAATCTCTAACTCCATTAACAACTTCAAAATATCAAATTCAAAACCCTAACTATCAATTAGAGTTATATTTCAACCTTATTTCCTAATTCAAGCCAAACCCACCTTCAATCAATCCTCTTAAGCATCAATTTCATCTTCATATTCTCTTATGCAATTCTCCTGAAACCTTAATTCAAATCTCTTCAATGAGTCGCCACTGAATCAACTTCAAAGATCCAATTAAACATCAACCCATTCGATCTTCATCCATCAGAAACTCAATATAGTGATCAATTCCACGAAATTTCAAAAAGAAATAAAAATCCCTAATTTTAATTCTCTGTTTCACCTTCTAGATTCGATAATCGAATCAACACCACCACCAACAATCACCACATAATCCATCTCCTCTTTAATCGATCTCCTAATCACTAATTTGATTTCTCAACCAACACTCGACTGAAGAAAACATAGAAGAGAAGAAGAGAGAAGAAGAAAGAGAAAGGAAAAGAGAAAGAGAAAATAAGAATTTCTCTTCGATTTGGTCAATGCCTTCATAATCGAAACAAAGAGATTAGGAAATGGAAACGAAAATTGAATTTTTTTCTTTTTTATCAATTTTTCTTTTCAGATCTGGAGAATTTTGATGGATTTTGGGCTCTTTTCTGTGAATTAAGTGAAGGGAGAAAAAAAGATGGAGAGAGCGGAAGTGAGATTAGATTTAGGTTTAGACTGGTTTATAAAATAGAAAGAATATCGAAAGGTTAACACCATACCACGTGTCTAAGAAAACACTAATCTAACGGCTCTGACTGTTTATAATAAACGTTGTTGTAACATTATATTTATAGCATTCAACAATGTTTTTTCTTAAAAACATTGTGAAAACCCTACTTTTATACCACGGTTGACACAACGTTGTCATATATCTGTTGTGAAAGGACGTTTTTCTTGTAATAGAATTTCTGATTGGGGTTCGAATTTCATCTGTTTTGTACAAATATTAGGGTTTTGTGACATTTCTTAGCTTCTCATTGTCTTTGTGTCGTTGTCTTCAATTTCTGTTGAATGGGAAAGCATGAGAAAAGGAAGAGCCTTTTCAGTTTGGTATCCTGAGCTAAATTATTGGATAGTAGTGAGATATTTAGCTCGGTACATATCCTTGTTAGCTGATAGGATCAATATATTATACTAGAGTTCGTAATTGAGGTTATGTAATTCCTTATTGGAATATTTTTTATGATTGAAAAAATGTTCTACCCAAATTTCTCTCTTAAGCTTTAAAATATGGGTTGTCCTGATTATGTGCATGATTGAATAGATGCGTTAGCTTCCTCTTGTATGGTCTCAATTTCATTCATCACACCTCTCTATTTCTCCCTGTTTTTTTTCTCTCTCTCTGTAGATTGATTTTTTAGAGTTCAATTTGATTCATGGCAGGAAAGGTATGTAATTCAATTATCTTTCATAATTTCTCATACCCTTTTGGTGATTTCTATGCTCTTAAGTATATTTTCATTCAAAACTTTGGTTTTCAACTCTCTTGAATACAATTGAGCAATTGGTAAGTGTAATTATATCGAGTAAAATGAGTTAGCTTTTGATAATCTTGATCATAATAAAGTTCTTAATAATCTTGTAGTGGTTCAATCAATATGAGTGTTCTCTCTTTTGACTGCACAAGTTCCTTACATAAAATACTTACAAATTTGTGGTTCTCTTAGGGTCTGTGTTTCAACACTTGTATCGTTTAGAGACTTAGATCCTTGAATATTTCTGTTAACAAAACTTGGGTATTGACGGAATAATTTTGTGATTTTCTTGTATAATTTCAGTTTCAAGTTTGTGATTTTCTTGTACTTTGTATACTGGTAATTTTTAATGGGATTCTTTGTCAAACTTTTTACTTAATGATATATGACTTGTGTCCTGTAACTTGGAATCATTTCTTGCACTCAATTTTTGAGAATTAAAACACAAGTTCATCATATTTTCTTGCACTCTTGAAGTTTTGTATTATTGTTAGTATTATCATCTGTTGATATCGCATACCCTTTCGACACATTTTCAAGTACTGGATTGCTAGTATATGCTGAAATCAAAACTTATGAATGATTGACTTTTACAGTGTTACCGCTTGTGAAAGTAAACAGTTGTGTATTTTTTTGTTCATATATTCAAGACATAGTTAACCATCTGGCTACTGTTCCATGTTTAGACTTTGAGTCATCTCATATGGACATATAATTAAGCTGTATATATTTCCTTATTGCGAAGCTCAACTTTCACTCTCTAAGTAGAGATAACGTACTAATACAGGTGGTGGTTTTATTAATTTAGTTCTTGAGGTTGAACTGTCATCTTTTCTAGTTAAAATAATATTGTACTAAAATATAGGTAACGGACAACATAGTCCTTCATTGAAGATCGTATACTATGATGTGTAGGGTATTAACATATGCTAGTCATGGTGTTTTTCACCTTATCAGTGTTGGAAGTTTCTGCTGGCAGGTTTAATATCGTCACTCAGTATACTTTTTGTTCAGTTGCTATTGGAAGCAAGAAATAGAGGTTGAGAACGGCTCAACACGTATTGTGGTAAAAACGATATTTAGTGGGTTTGTGTCCCGTTTAAATAGATTTTTATTTTCTGGAGATGCCTCATGAAATAAACCTGTAGACTGGTTTTCTTGTTTTTTTTAATGCTAAACTATGGCTTAGATTTTTGTAGCATTCTTTATATTTTGTTCGGCAGACTGTTGACACCTATGGTGCTGTCCTAGATTTGGAAGGTATTCCAGGAGATATATCTACCATTTTCCAAAATTTCCCATTTCCAATCAATAAATGCTTTTAAGTTTGTTTTATTTTCTGGAGTTCAGGTAATTAGGTTTGCTGAAACGATCAATACCTACAACTCACATGCATTACAGTATTGTGTTGGGGCTGTATCCCCTGAGATACAACCTCCCAAGGTATTGTTGCCAGTCTAATATTTCTTGTCATCATGTCCATGTTGTTTGACCATGCTTTTTAATCTGTAAACTAGGACTACCCAATTTTTCATCGTACATGAGGTCCTCGTTATCTTTTTTTTTGATGTTTCTGTAGTATTTAGTGTTTTAGGTTACTTATCCGACGTTATTTACTGCTTACACGGGGTACCTGGAGCTTATGGTGTTGTAACCCATCCATATCCTGTTAAAGATGGGATTAATGCTTACATGGATGGATATCTCCCTCCTAAGACTACAAAACCTCGCCCAGAATCACTTGATTTCAGGGTTGTTGAGACCCCACACGAGTGTGTAGAGTCACATGCAGGGTTTAAGTACCCTATGTTTGTCATGTCGATTCCAGGAGCATTTAAGCTTCATGTCATGGAGGGAGAGTTCATTAATCCTCATATTGTAGTCATGCTCGATGAAAATGGGACAGGGAGGTCGATATTTCTTCACGCACTGGTATACCTTTTTGGATCTATCTCTTGTTTTTAGTTTCAACTTCCATGTCTGTACTGTAGAGATGCACATTTACTCACATGTACTATTTGTCTGTTAAAACGACAGGCTGGATTCTTGAAACCTGACCAGTTGGACACTGCAATGCCTGCAATTACTGCGTCTTACAAGCCACAAAATTTGTATCCAGTATTTTTTCCCTCTACTCCTACTATTAGAGCATTGCTGTGTACGTAATAGAATTCCTAACTCATACAAGCAACCTCAGTTTGTGTCAGCTGTCATGGAACAACTCCAAGTTGATAAATTAATGGAAAAGATGGTTTTGGAACTCTCTCCTTGTATTATGTATTTTCCTAGGGAAGGTTTTCACTTTGCATTATCTCCGTATACCTATTATTATTGTAGTCGTAACACAATTTCACATAAGTCGTATTGTGTGACTGATTGGTAATGATATCATGACTTGAGTGTCCAATTGATTTTGTGATTAAAGCAAGACCGATTAATCACTTTTATACAATTGGTGTATGTTTAATGCAGTCTGCGGATGTATATCTGATAGACGAACCAAGTGCTTATCTTGATTCTCAACAGCGTATTACTGCCTTAAAAGTCGTTAAAGGGTTTATCTACCATGGGAAGAAGAGTGCTTTTGGTGTCGAGCATGATATCACAATGGAGACTTATCTTGCTCATCGAGTGATTGTGTTTGAGGGAACACCCTCTGTTGATTGCACTGCAAATGCTCCTCAGTCTCTGTTGTCAAGAATGAGCCTTTCCCTATCTTTAATTGAGTTTAGATTATCAATTATTTTGCTCGTTTCTTCAGTTTGAATTGATGTTGTCATCATGCTTTAATTTTGTATTCCGTAAAAATTTCATTTAGGTTATGTTCTAGATTGAAAGAGAAACAAGAATATTTCATTTGGTAGCCTTTGTACAGCCATTAGTAACACTGGATTCATTCCGCTAATTCTTCCCATGTGAATTTTCTTTGTTTTCTCCCCTCTTGTTCGAACCAAGATAAAAAATGCCTTTTCAGAGCTCAATACATGGCAAGTAATCAGCCATTGTTTAGAGTATATCTCATCTTTTTCCATTGTAGTTTTTACTCATTCGCGTGTTTGGTTGGTCTGAATATGCAACAATTAGATAATACAGTTAGACGAGATCCAAACAACTTCAGGCCCTGGATTAACAAGTTGGGATCCACTGAAGATAGTGAACAGAAATCTTCTGGGTCTTACTATTACCTCGGAGACTAGGCATTATACATATTACAGAGAAGTTGAGTTTTTGGATTTTTTTGCTTCTTTTTTTTTTTCCCTTTCTTGGGATGGTGTATGTGTAGCGAAAACTCATTTTGCAGTACAATATGTGATTTGTTTTTTATTTATTTTTCAGAGGGGGCTTTGAGGTCGAATGTACTTTTCATGGAAGTACTACAATAAGGTAAGAAATGGGCCATGTAATTATCTCACTATAACTAGAAAGTGTTGATGTTTTATGAGCAGGAAAAAAGCTGAAAATGGAGGTGGTCTTTGGATCTTCATCTGATCAATATAAACAACTAGTCTCAGCAAAAAGTTTTTTTTTGTTTTTTGCAATACCACTTCTTTTTGATATTTCTGTAGAAGGAAATGGAGGAAGTAGAGATCCAAGCTAGCCAACCAGGTTCTGATATTGTGCTTGACTAATATACTACTTATGTATAACTCTGGCGACTCAGGTGCTTGTTTTTTTTAATATAAGGGAATGAGATGGTCTCTTTTTTTGTTTTCATGCCATCAGGTGTGTTTTTATCATGCCCTAAACTTTTCACAGGCAATTTGGATGTTGATAATCTTAGTTACCAGCTTTTTGAACTCGCTGGAACTTGTGTTGTTTCCCAGATTATTATTTTCAAAACAGTTAAACACCTTACTTACTGTTGGATATGTAAGTTTGTATGGTGCACTAATGTAAAACTTTGTTATGAATGGCATAAGCTTCTGGTTTAGTGTGTATAATGCGAGTTTCTGGTTCATTGTGAATGGTACAATCTTTTTTATTTTCTGTGAATGCTTAGGATTTCTGAGAATTCAGTAATTCCGAGAATCCAAAATCCGGTGTTGGAGAATCAGAATGAGACGATATCGGGTGCGAGAGAACAGAAACAATGATCGATGATATCGGCGTCCAGCAAACGTCGGCATAAAACTAGCGCCAGTAATTAATATATATTAGTGAGGGTTTGTAAACCGTCATAATTGAAAAAACCGGCGACGGCGGCCGTTGTCGGAAAATTTCTAACGACGGCAGGAAAACACTTTGTGACGGTTTGACCAAACGCCACAAATAGAATAAGTATTCATGACAGTTGACTAAACGTCACTAATGATCTCAAACCGTCACAAAATACATTTGTGACCCCAGTAGTAACGAAGGATTATCCACCATCACAAATGTGTTTTTGTGACGGTCTTTTCACTATTTGTGACGGTTTATAAACCGTCACTAAAGGCCCTCTGTTTTGTAGTGTATGCATCCTATTGGATTGAGCTACTGGTCAATTCTAGTGTCAACACACTGGAATATACAAGGGAACCAGTGGTCAACAATCTTATTTCTACATCAACTCAACCGGCATATACAAGGGAACCAGGAGTGACTTTATTCAACACAATAATAATATTTTTTTTCTTTCTTTTTTCACTTTTTTTTTTCACTTTTAGACAGCATGATTAGATCTTTTGGATCCAAGCGCATGCTTCTTGTCAGCAAGAATGTGATAGTTGCCTTAGATCTTGCATTCCACGCTTGTTTAGGCGACGGAGACATGGACAACGTTTCACACATACTGCTATCCAAGTGTCTTTTTTATTCCGTTTGGTCTAATTGGTCGGTCTTTTTTTTTCTTTTTTTTTCTTAGCAACTCAATCACTCTATTTCATCCTAGCAGTAATAACAATTCGATGTTTAGTGACCCACCAAATCACTTAGATAACAATAGATAAATAAAAATAGAACGTGATATGGTGATATTCTGAGATATGGTAACAACTATCATATAATTTCTAACACTTGAATAATTCTGTCCATTTAGTTAATGAGTTCCTCAACTCCTCCAACCAAGATGGTTCCATCCATTTAGATTGATAGTGTCATCCTAAATGCACATGTTTATAGGTTTCAGAGTGTATAAAGAAAAAAAAAATTCTTTTTTTTTTTTATGAACATAAGGGAAAACTAACAAGGCTAAAAACTCTATATGAGAGAACACCCCCCCCCCACACACACACACACTTAAACTTTACATTGTCCTCAATGTAAATTGAATCGTCCAAAGAGAGTCAAGGTGGGAAATTCATAACATTATATATATACACAATAAGAAAAATAAAATGCATGATAAAAATGGATACTCCAACTCATAGTTAATTCTGAACAATAGAGAATAAACACTAAACAAGCTATTTAGTTGGAATCTAATCTCAACTCAGCCAATATATATACCTCACCGCCAAGAAAAAATTCCATCTACTTATAAAGGCTAGTGTTTATTCTAAATTGTTCAAAAATCTCTAAAAGTTGGAGTTTTGATATGCAAACATCCAAAATAATAAAATAAAGATAAAAGACTTAAAATAAATAAAAAGATAGAGATAGATACACAAAACCAGTGGGTTGCCTCCCATTTAGCGCTTGGTTTAAAGTCGTCAGCCCGACATGCAAGTTGAATTCCCCATACACCAATAATCGGAAAAGTTGGGGATCCACCCATAGCACCTGTTTTGCAAACACTAGCTTCACACAAATATTAGTACAAGAAAACATAATTGAAGCTATTAACCGATAAGAGTGTCCCCCACACTTATTCTTGTCCACACTTTGAAGTGCATAAAGAATATAGGAGTCGGGAACTTCCACAGTTTCTTGTTCACAAACCTGCATAGTATGAGAATCAAATGTTTATAATGGCAGATATCGAGAAACAAAGTCATCTAACAATGTTTTCGAAGCACATACATTCAAACTAATAAGAGGTAAAGGAGAAGAAATAATATGCAAAGGGTTAGACAAACCTCGCACAATCTCTTGTAGCACGAAATCCTCTTCATCCTTGAAAAACTGAAGTGAATTATTCACCTCTTGTATATCATGGTCCTCTATCAAACCTTGCAACCATTCTTCGTCTGTTTCTTCTTCCTTAACCAAAGTCTCGACATAAACATCTTCATTACAATCATTTGCAAGCTCAATTGGGTCTTCCACAGTATTGGTCTTAATTAACGGTTCCATTCTCAACATTCTCCTTTTCATTAGACTCAAACCTTGTTGCAAAGTTCTGTAAAACACTAGTTTCATCATACTCATGTACCTTTTGAATAGGTGCTTGATCATTAGAAAGATCAAGAGTTGAGTCAACTACACTAACGTCATCAAATATCTCCAAAGGTTGGTCCTTTTCAACACAATCATCTTCGTCTTTATTTTCAGACTCACCGAAATCAGAATCGTCGTCGGTTTCCCAACCATTATCACGACGTCGTTTGAGTTCCATATGGATGGTCCTACTAATTTCATCGACAAGCTCTTCCGAGTCTCCATCATATTCCAACTTGTATAATTTCTGTGCAAGTTTCCTGACGTTCACACGCTTACCACCATTTGATACAATAGGTTCTATTTCCCATGACTCTTCCGTTTGAATGGGTGAATGATCATAACTACGATCTGGAGTCGGGTAAGAAGAAGTGTTCCAGAAATTGGTTTGTGCGACGTTCTCTCTATTACGGTCAAGTTGGTCTAGCCTTTGTTGAATATCTTGCAATCCATTCATAATCTGCATACAACTCGAATGAAGCCAATTAGAAGTAGAATTATCCCACCTAGGTTCTTTACTTACATACCTACTACAAGGTTGTTGTTGGTATATATGAAAATCACCATAAGGTTCTCTAGGAGATGCATCATAGCCAATAAATTGGTTTTGATTGCATTCCATAGATGGTGGGAAATTGTCATAGTGTTGAGGAGGTGGAAAGCCGTATCCATTGTTCCAATATGCTCCTTCCATATAAATTGGTACCTGAAACAAGAGTTCTCAAAACTATGTCAAAACCAGAAAATAAGAAAAACAAAAATAAGAAACAAAACTAAAAAAAAAAACTAAAATAATAATAATAAGAAACCAAAAACAAGTGACAACCGTTGCCTCCCCGGCAACGGCGCCAAAATTTGATCGGTTGTCAGTCGACACAAATATAATTCACACTTTCTTACTACACAAAATATAAATATAGCAAGGGCAAAAAAGGATCGATCCCACAGAGATGACTAGGTTGTCTCATTGTTTCGGTTTCCTATAAGTAACACTGGGGATTTTCTGATTTTTTTTAAAGTAAAATAAAAGAAAAAAAAGAAATAAGCAAATGAATCAAATAGAAGAGATATTGGTTAAGGATTCATCTTCATTCACTAACATGCTTTCAAAACAATAAGTAGAATTCATATTTAATCTCAACTTTTATCAATAGCCCTAGGATACCTTGATCGCAAGAATATCCCGCAAATCTCCTTTTGTCATCAACAAACACATTAAAATATGCGAGTATGAGTTCTATCTAAGAGAACAATAACCTAACGTGTAAAAGCACTAATCAAGTTTAATTCCCTAGATGCATTAATCTCTATGAAATCAAACCAATCAAAGAAATTGAATGTGGAAAACGCACTAATTAAATTTAACAAAGGTCACAATTCACATATGATCATAAGGATGCATCACTACAAGCTATAACCATATTCATGCTACTTGTAATCTGGAATCTATCACTTTTACGTATAACAAACCCTAATCTAGCAATAGAGATGAAAACAAACTCAACCGATTCATGACTCGATCAAACAAGCATTCAAATCATGTAACAATATAAATAGTGAATCATAATCGATAATATGGAGACAAAACTAATTTATCATATCAAACAATCATGCTTTGTGAAATCCAACTATTCCATAACCAATAATAAAAACTAGGTACTCATGTTAATGGAGTTCATAACAAGAAGAAAGAGAAACCCTAGAATATTGTAAACCCTAGAAACAAAAGTAGAGATAAAAAGATCCTAGATATATCAAAGAAAATAAATCCCTTATGTATATGAATAGCCTCTGTTGTGTTTTCCGGCCAATTTACAAATCTAGGCAAGCCCATCGCCAAAATGACTCTCTGCAGCCCATTAGTCAATATCCCAGTCCAAATAAGTTCAAGCCTTTTCTGTCGGATCAGATCACTGAGATGAATCGCCGGACTCCGATTCCAGATGAGTTTTGACCGTTCTGGCACATTTCCAGCCATATCTTAAACCATTAGTAGCTCATACTTCCCCTACACTTGAGCTAACACTACCTGCACCAGTCACTGCACAACCTCTCTGCGACAGCTCCACAGTCCATACCTCTAGAAATATCTTCAACCCCAGGCGCAATGTAACATGCCTGCAACACTCGTTTCCGCTCTGCCAACTCTATCTCAGCTCCATAGCACAAAAACCACAAGCGTTGTATACACAACCCAGACTCCATTGTCTTCTTGATATGACTGCCTCCTCTCAACACCAAATCAACCTCATTTACAGTAGAAATGCATTTCATCCATTCCATGCGACAAACACTAGAATCTACTCAGTTTGCAAGCTTGCATCTCAGTTTAACACTCCAACATCATTTGCTTCCATTGCAGTTGCGTAGCTGCACAAAAACACCATCTGCATTCCAAATAAATCCATCATCTCCAGCTGCTGTAGCTTCATACCCCATCTGTAACTTCTTCTTAGTTCAATTTCGCTCATCACATACAACCCACTCTTCTTTACTGCAATCAGCAACATCAGAGATCCATCATCTCAGACCAAATGCACAGCAACATTGTCCTCCTCATTCACCTGTGAATCTCTCTTCCATACCACCAGCACTTCCATTGTTCAACACCAGTAATACCCAACAACTCATCTCCCATCTTCACAAACTCAGATTCATTCATTTCCCATAGTCAATTCCATCCTCATTCCCAGCAGCAATCAAGAGCACTACCAATCCAACCATGACCTGGAATCTGAGATTAACAACATAAACCATTCTCCATTTCCTGTACTTCACATACACAGCATTCTGAAATTCCAGCTCTATATTTCGATCTCAAATTCCCATTCAATCAAACCCAAATTCATCTCAGAAGCACATCACAGACTCCATCAATAGCAGCAATAGTTGTTCTTCCCATGAGTTTATCCTTCCATTTAAATCCCCTTCAACAGCAAATTTACTGCATCAACACCCACAACTGCAGATTCATCTCCATCAACAAATTCGTTCTCCATCTGTTTCTTTCAAATCAGCTACATATACCAATCGAAACCCTAATCATCCATATACCCTTTTGTTTAATTTCTTCAATCAATCTTTCTCTGAGATATTCGCAGCATTATCACAGAATCACAAACCCAACTCATGATTCAGCACGGATTCTTCAAAACACCCTCAATTTCCTTCTTTCACTGCTCAAAATCAATCAACACCAACTCCCATTCTTCCCTGGTTTCTCTCGGCTTTATTCTCGTCCAAAATAACAGTACTTGTACTGACCTATGTTCTTCCCATATATGAAATCGAAAGTACCCATCTTCTCCATCTTTGAATCCCAACATCTCTCAATTTCTCGATCTGGTTACGGTAATAATAGCAGCGGCTGCTGCTTCTTAATTTCAGGTGAATGAATAAGAGAAAGAAGTCTCGGCTTAAGTGTGTGGCTAGGTAATCATTGGAGTTATATTCAACTCCGGGTCACCTTGATAAGGGCTACCCAGTTGGCCTACCCTTAACCTTGGCTCGGTTTGCAATATTTCTCGTCTCTGAAATGCCGCTTTTGCCCTTTTGTGCCTATTTCTTCCTCTTTTGTGTCAATGACTCCAAAACACCTATAAAATGCAAAAGAAACGTAATATACAAAAATACAAGAGAAAATAGCCAAGAAAGCAAAGGAAAATAACATTCAAAAGATGTATTTTAGGCACTTATCAGCAAGTCTTGAACCCTTGTTTCTTACCAGCTTGTAGAGAGTATGAAAGGAGTGAGCAAGAATGAAGATTCCACTCCAACAATCAAACCAGAATGAAATCTGGTTACCCAAGTGTTGATGGTGGATTTTCATTTAATGATAAAATTGTAAAAGCCAAAAAATTATGCGATAACATCTTATAAAAGATAAAGCCATTAATAAGTGATGAATACTTCTTCACTTTACTAATTCACCTAGAATGGAGCATATGGCAACAATCCCAGTCTGTGAATTAAATACAACATTATTAATTAATGCATAACCAACCTTGTATTTTCTGTACTCATTATCAGTGCGGCATGACGACTGAGTGTTGTTCTCAGCAGAGCAATACGAACCTCCAAGCATTATAATGAAGCATGTACGAAATACCCATACAGGCTACAACTCTCGGTGTGCTATACTAGCCTTATTGAGCATATTACTCTCGGTGTTCTATACTAGCCCGATTGAGCATCTGGACTGACCATTTCCGTCTCAGAAACGATCACGACCATCCAACTTCACCATCATGAATTCGATAGCTCAGATCAGATCCATGACCCCAAGCAGGTATTAGAATATTCACTACTGAACCAACGCATGCACCGCATGGTCGGCCTCCCCGAAAGATTGGCATAGCTTTCCAAAACGTCCAAGACATAGCAGTATGGACGGAAAACCCTAAATTAGGGTTTGCGACACATTAGATGTGTCGCAAAACAGTCTCAACCATCCATCTTCACAGGTATAGATGGAGGGTGTAGATGTAGATTCAAAGGGCCCAGATCATGTCAACAAAATCACCGTGGGCCCTCCTACATACCTGACTAATCGGTCAGGACCAACCATGTTTGGTCATCCCAATTCGTGCGCACGGACAGAGCATGGCGCACGGACGTGAAACCCAAAATTAGGGTTTTGAACATCACGAGCGTCCATTTTCTCCGGGACGAATGAGGGGTCCCAGATTAGATTAAGCAGGTCCGGTCATACCAACATGACCACCGTGGAACCATCTATACCCTCACCTGATCGTCCAAGGCATACCATGCCTGGTTATCCCAAATCGCATGCCCAAACTAGCGTGGTCACACTTCCCAATTGCAAACTAATCTCGACTACTCAACTTCGCCGGAAAATTTGAGTGGCTTAAATTACGTTTTCATGGGACAGTCAGGTATAGGCGTGAACATCAGCCTACCACCTACACGCCAGACCAATCAGCCAAGACCGACCAAGATTGGTCGTCTTGGCAACGTGCGCCTGAAGTTGGCACGATGTGCGGATTTTTCGGTACAAGTTTTCTGTCGCAAATTGATCTCGAACACTCAAATTCACCGAACGAATTAAGTGGCCCAGATCTCGTTTTCATGGGACAGTCAGGTACAGGAGCTTACATCGTCATGCCATCTACACACATGTACGATCGACCAGCCAAAATTGTATCCCAGTCTTAGATTCGACTAGGATGAAGAGTGGTGCTTGCACACTTCCTCCAAAACCCTAATTCCACCAACGATCGCAGATGAGTGTCTCAAAGATCATCTCGTCCGTCCAACTTCACCGAATTGGTTATGCAGCCCTGGTCAGGAGTTAATTGGTCAGTGAGGCGTCATGGTGATCACCACCCGCCACTCTACCACACCATGTGGTCAGCCAAGGGAGGACTTGCTTGCGAAACCTCCAAACTATCACATGAAGTAGGTTGTACATGAGGCTATCAAACAACGATGCTTCATACATGCTGAGTATACTCGATGCGGTACCTGCATAGAATACACACGATACTTCACAAGTATCGACTTCCTAAATAAATTAGTTATTTAATCTAGCATTACATGCTACTTACTGTGGGTCCCATGATCCACACGCTCGAGGCATCAATCATGTCACAAACTGGGGGATTGGTCTGGCGGTTTATAATGTTCCATCACAAGAATGTGTCAGTAAGTCATGGACGGTTAGTGATGATGGGAGAAGTATGCAAGACTGGTCGTGTGACACTAACACACTACTCCATCAATCCACTTTCTCCACTTCCCACGAGATACGAGGGTTACACTAAAAGACTTGTATAAATAGGTTCTCTATCCTATTTTTCAAACAAAAGACAAGACCACAGAGGCAAGTGTTGATACAATTGTATTCAAACACCGGAACTGATAGCTTACATCCTGCAAGCTAGTTCATCTTTATGATATAAATCCTACATAGCCAACACCTTTAAAATCTCAACACCTTATTTGCTTCCCTCCCTAAAATCAACCCCATCTCCTGCACTTTATGACCGAAACAAGTATGGAACGACCATTTCTTGGTTTAGGCCAGAGTTGTACAGATTGATTTCCTGAATATACAAGCACTCATCGCGCAGTGTATTTGTTTAGGGCTTAGATTCATTCCTCATTCACACACCCCAAATTACCAAATTAGGCATGAATAGTTTTCACCCATAAACAATTGGAGACCACAGTGGGAGGTTAATCTCTCGGTTGTAAAGTCAATTTCTTCGAAATTCGATTCAATTTCATCAATTTTAAAAAGGGTATATCTAAGAACCAATTCAATCAGCAATTCATTTCAAGATGGTGGAACTCAGGTCTGGATAAGCAATGAATTCTGACGGAGCTAGCGTGGATAACACTCCCCGTATCGATGTACCTGTCATTGGAGCTGTCGTGGTCAAGAAATCTCGTGGAGCCGTCACTTCTATCACCAACGCTAGCGGAGCAGGATATATTCCAGTAGGTGTAATGCCCCCCATCACCAGATCCAAAGCAGATGCGAATCCCGGCATCTCCCCAAGTGTAGCTCCTCCGGTGGTTACCAGTGCAACAAATTTCACTCCTTCATCAGGACGAGGAGCTGGAGGGACGAGAGGAGGACCATCTCCCATTACCATTGCATACTTGATGGAAAAGCAGGAATTTCTTGCGAAGACTCAAACAGATATGGCCGCAACTCAGAAAGAGGTACTCACTTTTCTTAAGAAATTAACTGAGCGATTTCCACAAGAGCCGCGACATCCCCTGGAGCCAACAAGGAATGCATTTAACGCACCAGAGAAGGTACTTCAGCGGCGCGGACCTACATGGACCTGATCAAAGAAGAGACATCAGATATGAGCGATCCTGTCATTGAGACTCCTACACTGGGGACTGATCCTCAGAACGATCCTCCTCAAGTCAATAGTTTCCTATGAAACAGAGGCCGGTGGATCTGGAAGCGGTTTCTCTAGTGGAAAGTTTATGCGAACTTTCACACCTCTCGAAGAATTAGAGCGCGGAGACATTTTGCTGCAATTAACCAGAGGAAGGTCACAACCATACCCTACATTCACCGAACGCATCAAGGATTCAGAGTTCAAGATGACCCTTATCGACACAAGAGCGTCTTCAAATGTGATTACTCTCAAGACTCTTAGGACATCCAAGGTTCTCCCAGGAAATGTCATACGGAAGCCTACCACAATGACGGAATTCTAGGGAAACCAAACCAGCACATAACGGGAGAAGCTCCGCAGAAAGAATCAAACAAGTTCGTTGTGTCCCACTCCACACGTGGGCGTCAATTCAGGAAGAAGACCGGCTTGCATCATTGAGGGCTAAAACCCACGATGCATCTTTGCTGACGAATCATTCTTCGTCATCTTGTGAAGCCACGACCCACATTCACACGAAGAGGTTATGAACTTTTGTGGCGAGTCGTGACCAGAAAGGGAAAACGGTATACCGATGCTTCCATTATCAATTAGCAGGGGAGACTGTTACCCAGTCTCTTCACCCAATGGAATGC
Organism: Papaver bracteatum; assembly: GCA_023529315.1. Taxonomy (NCBI): domain Eukaryota; kingdom Viridiplantae; phylum Streptophyta; class Magnoliopsida; order Ranunculales; family Papaveraceae; genus Papaver; species Papaver bracteatum. The sequence continues at coordinate 43,915 of JAJJWX010000401.1, read as the reverse complement.
TACAACAACAACGAACCACAAGAACAAGTGCTAGATGCTCCACAACAGCTGCAAGATGGCACCAACTCCACAACTGATGAGATTGAAATCGTTGAGGAATCTCCTAGGCCTATCTCCATCAGCTCAACCTTGTGTATGGATAAATGCACGAAGCTCGTGGAACTTCTCAAAGAGTACTAGGACATGTTCGCTTGGAGATATGAATAAATTCCGAATTTAGATGAAAATTGGTCACCCATCATCTACATAGATCAGGTGTTGCATAGACTTCAGAGACTTGAACATGTGATGCTCCAAAAAAAATCCTACTTTACCTAGCATCGACATGTTAGTAGATGCAACCAGCGGAAACGACATGTTCTCCTCCATGGATGGATGTAGCGGCTATAACCAGATAAGGATGTACGAGCATGACGCAAGTAAGATAGCTTTTCGAACTCTTCTCGGAAATTTTTATTATACCATACTGTCATTTGGTTTAAAGAATGCCGGTACAATGTATCAATGCTCTATGACGGAAATCTTCCACTGGAGCCGATACCTCAAGGGAGCAGCCTCAAGAAGATAACGATGTCCATGCGTCATATCGAGCAAGATCCGGGCGAGTCATGATGGTATTTTCAATTGAAGTTGTAGTAAAAAGTTCGTTGAGGCTTGTGAAAGCAAAAGATTTTAGATTTAATAAAACTTAAAAGTAAAGAAAACTTAGATCAAAATTGATTTCGAGATATAAGAATAACCAAGACACTGATTCCACTATTACACATGAATAAATTGTGGTAAATAACCCAAAACTCTAATTATCTTTTAAGTCCTTTGTTTCTTAATTCACAAATAATCAGGAAAATTCTCAATAATTAATTGTATCCCCTAAGCATAGATTATCTAAAAAAAGCATAACCTATTTAATTGAATCACAACTAATGAATAAAATTTTGCTAACAATTAAACACTCTGCAAAAGTAGTGATCGAGTGAATTATAAATTATAATTAATTAGAGAAAATAAATTAATTACCAATTATCCATGCATAAATAGCTTCCTCATTGACTTGGTTGTGGGAGAATTAGCTCTCATCATGTTGGAAACACGCTCAAAATTCATTATTATTGCTCAAAGGGTGTTTACAAAGATGAAAATGGGAGAATTATAATGAAAAACCGGGTTTAATGATTATAAGTGTTACAAACCGAGCTGTTACAAAGAACGACAAAGGATTCCTGTCACTGTTACTGTTGGTTTAAGACTGTCTCCAAACTACGACCCTCGTTGTGAGTCGTAAACACTGTAGCATGAACGACTGCTCTTAGGCGTGCAATGTTCTTCGTGTTCTTCAATGGCAGCAACAGCAGTAGGTTTCTCTGGTGATCGATTTTCGCCAATGTGATGCTCTGTAATCTCCCTAACTCTCCGTAAACATTCTCTGAGTCCCCAGTTTCCTATATATACTCAACATCCCCGAAATATCACATTATAATTGCATATAATCCTCCCATTATTCGGTGTTGAAAGAAAATATTTTCTTCCCTTTTTTTACTTCAACACGGCTTCTGATGCTGTCGAATATCTCCTACACGCTGTCACCTTCTGTCGAACTCCATCAAACTCGTGAAAACACTCACTTGCCACACTCAGTCTCAACCAAATCCCGAGTTATCTTCACGTAGACAAACGCTTGCCCTATTTTGTTATCTCCGACGATATAGCCCAAGTTAATCTGTTTAAACAGACATACCAACCTGTTTAGTAAAAACAGGATACTCTATGCTAGTTCCAGCTATTTAATCTCCTCCAAACCCGTCCAGAAATCGATTCACAAATTTCGCAGGTGAGAACTTCTTTTCCCGCCAAAATTAACATTTGAATAATGAAGATGGTTTCCCCCTAACCAGACTGGGGTGCGAATAGTAGGTGCACAACTGAGGTTCCCCTTAGTAATTGAGGTGCTCCTTAACCGAAATGAGAGTTCGCATAGCACATGTCCTCCGGGGGTGTTCCGAGCAACTTTTCGAGCCGAATTTTCCAACAATCTTTATTTCCAAAAAATACCTACAAACATACAAAACACCATAATAGGGACAAAAACGAGTACTAACAATACGAAACATTGAGGACAAAATAGACACATAAATGCGTCTATCAAATACCCCCAAACTTATTATTTGCTACTCCCGAGCAAATCTAATAAAATAACTACACTTAGCACGTGTAGCAAGCCGTTAAACCGCTAGGTGGCCCTAGCGGCGGAGTGTCATCTCCGGAGGGTTTACCAGAGGTGTACCCACAAAACCTGTACTTCTAATTGGTCACAAGTATCCAAAGAGCTATGAGGACATATAAATTCTCAACCTATCTCCAAGTGACTAGAATGCCAGAGAAATTAAAGGTGTCAGCCCCAAAGCTGACTGAAGAAAAGGGGAGACACATCCGCAACACTGCTAGATAAAGAGATATCCGCTACACAACTAGATAAACATTGTAAGATGCGTCCGCTGATTTACAGCAAGATAAGATTAGGAGAGAGATAAAATGAGAGGGAAATCTGCTACACAGCTGGACTAATTACGTGTGATGAGTTGAACCAGTGCTGGAAAGATCTTGTGTCAGATTGAAAGCGGACTAACAAAGCAACCAAATGTATCTTTCTTCGACTCTCTTATAGTGCTAAGTGGAAACAACGTCTTCTTCGGTCTTCAACTGTTGATGATAAACTCTCGAACCTTATAGAACCTTGACAATTAACTGTTCTCTTCGATTTCTTGCTTGACTTAAAAATTTCTACTTCCCTAAGGCCTTATTGAAGAAAATTTAAAATTTAAACTTTATATATAGTTTTTTTTTTGTTGGAAACAAAAAAATTACATGTACAGAAGGAACTTAACACTTGGATCTTCGCAACTTGTAATGTATTAGTATCATGAACTTCAAAAACTTATATCATTTTCTCTTATAACTTCTTGTAACTAAGTCTTCAACTTTTATTTTTGAATTATTATTTTCTATTGTTGCTTCTAAAACTTAAACGTCTTCAACTTCTTCATAGATTATGATGTCGCTCCGTTTGTTGATGATGATAAGTTTCTACTGAGAGAGAGTTTTAATCCAGTAACTAAGACTACATTGTGAGGTTGCTTTATCTTTCTGGAATTTTCTGACTTACTTGCCTTTCCATTATGGATGGTTAGGTCCATCACGGTTACCCTCTGAAAGGAACAAGTTCTCTCCTGAATTTCAAGGATCTCAATGTCTTTTTCTCTAATGTCTCAATAGGTTGTTATCCCTAGCATTCCAATTTCTATCTTTTCGGTGAGAAAAATTATGTAAACTTAGCTAACCGGATACCATGTGATGCTAGAAGTTTCAAAAGTGCCACTAAAAAGTTCTTCCCCACCCCGAAACTTAAATCTAACATTGTCCTCAATGTTTCTAATGAAAGAGCAATACCAAAAGTAAAATAACACGAGGAGAAGTTAGAGAGATAGTACCTGGGTGGAGAGAGAGAAAATCAAAACTAATGTACAACATACAACTGCCTCGTTGGTCAATCAAGGGTAAACAGGGTCCTCCAGAGGGACCTCCTCAACATCACCTATAGGAAATAGCTCTAAAAAGGGTTTCAATCTCTGACCGTTAACCTTCGAATAACTACTACCATCTGGTGTCTCGATCTCAACAGCTCCATGAGGAAAAACAGTGCGAACAATAAATGGACCCGTCCACCGAGAATGTAACTTCCCAGGGAAAAGATGCAAGCGGGTATCATATAGAAGAACTTTTTAACCTGGAGAAAATGACTTCCGTAAAATATTTCTATCATGCACACGTTTCATTTTGTTCTTATACTCCTTCGCACTATCGTAAGCATCTATACAAATCTCGTCCAACTCATTGAGCTGGAGTTTCCTATGGGCTCCTGCCTTGTCAAGTGAAAATTTTAGCTGCTTAACAGCCCAATAAGCTCTATGTTCTAACTCAACAGGTAAATGACATGCCTTTCCATAAACAAGCCGATAAGGCGACGTTCCAATGGGGGTTTTAAACGCAGTAAGATAAGCCCATAAGGCATCAGTGAGCCTAGATGACCAGTCTTTCCGATTAGGATTAATTGTTTTCTCTAATATACGTTTTATCTCCCTATTTGAAACCTCTACCTGACCACTAATTTGTGGATGATACGTGGTAGCTACCTTATGTGTAATACCATATTTCTTCATCAAAAGCTTAAAAGGTCCATTTCAAAAGTGAGACCCTCCATCACTAATTATAGCTCGCGGTGTACCAAAACGTGTAAGAATAATATTTTTCAAGAACTCAAGCACAACCCTATGGTCATTGGTTTTACATGCAACCACCTCAATCCACTTAGAAACATAGTCTACGGCGACAAGGATGTATAGGTTACCAAAAGAATTAGGAAATGGACCCATAAAATCAATACCCCACACATCGAAGACCTCAACAATTAAAATCGGGTTCAAGGGCATCATATTCCTATGGGAAATGGTTCCTAATTTCTGGCAACGTTCACAAGTAACACAGTAACTATGGGAGTCTTTAAACAACGAAGGCCAATAGAATCCACACTGAAATATCTTAGCAGGAGTCTTCTTAGCACTAAAGTGACCCCCACAAGCATGATCATGACAAAAGGAGACAATACTGGACTGGTCACTCTCAGATATACATCTCCTAATAATCTGGTCTGGACAATACTTAAATAAATAAGGATCATCCCAAAATAAGTGCTTAACCTCGGCTAAAAACCTAGAACGATATTATTTACCCTAATGTTGGGGCATTCGACCAGTAACAAGATAGTTCACTATATTCGCATACCAAGGTGATTGGGAAACAGAGAACAATTGTTCATCAGGAAAGCTGTCCCTTATATGAATGGAATCATCAGGGGAAATAATAATTAGCCTAGAAAAGTGGTCTGCTACTACATTTTTTGCACCCTTTTTGTCTCTAATGTCTGGACAAAATTCTTGTAATAAAAGGATCCACCTAATCAATCTAGGTTTGGTATCCTTCTTAGACAAAAGGTATTTCAAAGCAGCATGATCAGTATAGATTACGATCTTAGAACCTAAGAGGTAGGATCTAAACTTGTTTAAGGCAAACACAATGGCCAAAAGTTCCTTCTCGGTAGTGGTATAGTTCATCTGGGCTTCATTCAGAGTTTTGCTAGCATAGTAAATCACATGAAGTAATTTGTTTTCTCGCTGACCTAGCACAACACCAATAGCATAATCTGAAGCATCGCACATGATCTCAAAGGGTAGGTTCCAGTTGGGTGCCTGGACTATGGATGCGGTAGTGAGTAAAGACTTAAGCTTCTCAAAAGCCTCTAAACAAGCATCATCAAAGACAAACTTAGCATCTTTTGCAAGCAAATTGCAAAGAGGTCTAGAAATTAAGCTAAAATCCTTAATGAATCGACGATAAAAACCTGCATGCCCTAAGAACGACCTAATATCTTTTACGGTTTTTGGGACCGGTAAAGTTTTAATAAGGTGAACTTTGGATCTATCCACCTCTATACCCTTCGAAGATACGATATTCCCTAGGACTATTCCTGAACGAACCATGAAATGACATTTTTCCCAATTAAGCACTAAATTATTTTCCTTACACCTAGTCAAAACTAATGACAAATGATGCAAGCACTCATCGAAAGATGAACCAAACACTGAAAAATCATCCATAAAGACCTCTAAGAACCGTTCTACCATGTCAGAAAATATGCTCAACATACAACGTTGAAAGGTCGCAGGCGCATGACATAGCCCGAAAGGCATGCGTCTATACGCAAAGGTACCAAATGGACAGGTAAAAGTGGTTTTCTCTTGGTCTTCTGGGGCAATAGGAACCTGATTATAGACGCAAAATCCATCTAAAAAGCAAAAATGGCTACGACCAGCTAATCTTTCTAGAATTTGGTCGATGAAGGGAAGGGGGAAGTGGTCCTTCCTAGTGACCTTGTTCAATTTTCTATAGTCAATATAGACACGCCAACCCATGGTCATTCGGGTTGGGATTAACTCATTTTCATCATTCTGGACTACAGTAATACCAGATTTCTTGGGAACAACCTGAACGGGGATGACCCACTTACTGTATGAAATAGGGTAGATAATTCCTGCATCTAACAGCTTAAGAACCTCGGTTCGAACTAATTCTTTCATATTAGGGTTCAGTCGACGTTGCATCTCCCTAGAAGGTTTGGTATCTTTCTATAAATAGATCTGATGCATACAAACAGTAGGACTTATACCCTTAATGTCTGCTATGGTCCACCCTAAAGCTTCCTTTTTATTCTAAAGGACGGTTACTAGCCTATTTTCCTGATCACTATCCAAGTCGGATGTTATAATCACAGGTAAAGTTTCAGATGGGCCTAAAAACACATACTTCAAGGTATCTGGTAATGGGTTAGGGTCCAATTTAGGAGGCTTTTCCAACGAAGGAACTGGGGTAGACTCAGAAACGGGTAGAGGTTCGAACTTAGGTTTCTATCCATTACTAGTGTCTATCAAAGGGGTTGAATCTAACAAAGCATTCACCTCATTAATCACATCATCATCATTAAAATCAATTCCAAAGTGATCTAGGCATTTGTCTAATGGATCTTCCATCAAAGTGTTTGGTAATGACTCCTCGACTAATGTTCCTATCATGTTCACCTCTTCTATGCTCGAGTCATCTAGTTTAGAGGGTAGCTTACTAATATGAAAGACGTTCAGCTCAATAGTCATATTACCAAAAGGAAAATTCATAATACCAGTTCGACAGTTAATGATCGCATTGGATGTAGATAAAAACGGGCGACCTAAAATTACCGGTATCTGGTTCTCTGGGTCAGGCAAAGGTTGGGTATCTAGGATTACAAAATCCACTGGATAAATAAACTTGTCTACCTCTATGAGAACATCCTCGATCACACCCCGAGGAATTTTAACGGACCTATCATCTAACTGAAGAGTCATCTGGGTAGGTTTCATCTCACCAAGTACTAGCTTAAGGTATACATGGTATGGAAATAAGTTCACACTGGCTCCTAAGTCAAGCAACGCTTTCTCAACATGGTATTTACCTATTATTCAAGCAATGGTATGGGACCCTGGGTCTTTGTACTTAGGAGTAGTGGTATTCTGAATAATATAACTCACATGACTAGCTAGGAAGGATTTCTTTTGAACACTAATCTTACACTTTCGTGTACACAAGTCCTTGATAAACTTGGCATAAGCGGGAATATGATTAATCGCATCTAACAATGGTAGATTGATAGTTACCTGCTTAAAAACCTCCAAAATATCTTTAAAGTTGGACTCGCTCTTAGTTGGAATGAGAAGCTGGGGGAACGGGGTTCTGGGAACAAAGCTGGGCTCAACATGACCCTCATTGGTATCTTTGGAGACTCTATCAGTCTCCTCATTTTCTGGCTCATAAGGGTGAACTACAGCATGTTCACTTTCAGGCATGGCGACCTTATTGTCAACTTTCTTTCCACTCCTAAGGGTTGTAACAGAATTCACATGATTGTACAGTTTCTCTCCTTTAGGGTGAGGATCAATATGACTAGGAAACCTTCCTTCTTCTCTCTCACTAATAAACTTAGCTATATGGCCAACTTGAAGTTCTAATTTAGCAAGAGACTGGGAATTATTCTTAAAATTCTGCTTGGTTTCCTCTTGAAAATTAACCTGGCTCTTTATCAACATTTCTTGGATTTTTGATAGCATATTTTGGCTCTTTTTTAAGATACTAAGGGATTCCTCTAAGCTAGTCATTCTATTCTCATAAGGGTTCTGGAACTGGGCTTGACCTGAAGAATTCTTATTATAACCAAAACCTGGGGGAGGCTGAGAATTACTGGACTGACCTTGATTCTGGCCCTTTGACCAAGATAAATTAGGATGGTGACTCCAACCAGGGTTGTATGTCTCTGAGTATGGGTCAAACTTCTGACGGTTCTCAAACCTAGCGTTGTTGTAGACAGCATGAACTTGTTCTTCACTAACATGTCCTTCCCAAAATGAGTTATCGGGCTTTATTCCACAACTAGAGACTTGAGAGGCTCTATTAGGTTCAACAAGGGACCTATTTTTAGACTGACCCATTTCCAAAGCTTCAAACCTTCTAGACAAAGCAGCAAACTTAGCATTTGACTCGAAGCTTGTTTCTACCACATTGGTGCTACTTCTATTGACCAAGAGTCTTTTAGGGGGTTCAACAGAAGGCTCCCACTATTGGGATTTTTCAGCGATAGTTCTTAAGAAGGTAAAAGCATCATCAGCATTTTTATTAGTGAACTCAACAAGGGACCTATTTATTAGTGAACTCACCAGCGCACATAGACTCGACCATGGATTTGGTCAAATAGTCTAAACCATTGTAAATAATCTCTACAAGTTTCATCTTATCAAATCCATGGTGAGGAAACTGGGATAGGAGATCATTGAATCTCTCTAAAAACCTATAAAGGGACTCTCCCTCTTGTTGCACACTAGCACTAATTTTCTGCCTAACAGCTGCAGTTTTATTCTTAGGGTATAATTTCATATAGAAAGCATCAATAAGCTCCTGCCATGTTTCAATAGATTCAGACGGTAGGTTGTTAAGCCAGGTTTCGGCTTTATCTCTCAAGGAAAACGGAAACATCTTAAGTTTCAAGACTTCATCAGTGAGGTCTTTTATTCTAACTGTCCCACAAATTTCCTCAAAGTCCCTAATATGAAAATAAGGGTTCTCATCATCTTTTCCTAAGAATATAGGGATCATCTGAAGAATACTAGGTTTTATCTCGAAATTAGCCGTATTGGATGGCAATTCAATGCACGAAGCTCGGTTGGCCCTAGTTGGGAACATGTAATCTTTAAAATTAGTCATTGCTGGCACAGCTGACGTAAGAATATATGGATCATCTGAAGAATACTAGGTTTTATCTCGAAATTAGATGTATTGGCTGGAAATTTAATGCACGAAGCTCGGTTGACCCTATTTGGGAACATGTAATCTTTCAAAGTAGTCATTACTGTCACAGCTGACGTACTAGGGGTACTTTCCTCACAAAGAGATAGATTCTCAAAACAGAAGTTTCCAAAAACGGGGCTCTCAAAAGAAGAGTCTTCGAGCTCCCCTCCTTCACAAGAAGAACTACTAGGTTTGTCACTAATCAAACGACCTAGAGTGTTTCTTTTCCAATCCCTTTCTCTAATGACCTCGGGCATGCACTAGAAAACACAAAAGAAAAAGAAAAAGAAAAATCCTAAAAGGAAGGGAGGTTCTATGCAAACACAAACAAGGCTGACTCCACGAAAGAAAACCTAGATATTTCTAGCAAACAAAAAGCATGATGGCTCCACTTAGATTGTTTCTAGACCATCTTCTATTTTTTCAAAAAGAAATTCGTTACAATCTGATCAAACCTCTCTGGAATCAATTTGTGTTTAAGTAAGTTTAATAGAGGCGAGGAAAGCTGCTGGAGCTTTGATACCCAAGGCCTCACCACATTACAGGGCGGCGCAATCATGCATTCAACTAACAGAAACAATCATGAACTTCGAAGAATGCTCAAAAGAGTAACCAATATTTTTCGAACGAGTTTCCTATTAAGCTCGTTACCCTATAGGTCTCGTTCTATTCCAAATTTGAAGGCTTAGGTTCGCATTAAGTTTCGTTTTCCTAAGGATGGCAAGAAGGGAACAGTGATAAAATCCAAACCCTTATCTTATATGGCCAGTCCTTGCCCTTTACTAGGAATTTAAAACAACCGTTTTCAGTTCCTCAGCATATATGCAAACGAAGGAATATAGTAACTCGCTGACAGGGGATTCGCGAGTCTTTAGACAAACTTACCTCCCGTACCAGACGGGGGATGAACCGCTGAAGTCGACTCGGGCCACGACTCCTATGTCATGTACGAACCCGAGGGGCCGAGGTGATATCGTAATCACCGTCCTTCTCTGCAAACAGTTTAATATTTAAACTACCCTTCCGTAGGGTTTAAAAATAAAAATAAGAATGTCCAAATGTCCAAGTCCAAAGTCCAAAAAAAAGTAAAGTAAAGTGCTAAATAAAAAGAAAATTACAAGAATAAAAAAAAAATCCTAATACAATCTAAAAAAAAATTAACTCTCTTTTTTTTCTTTCGCTTCGCCTTTTACTTTGTCTTTAACTCCAAATCTTTAAGTATTCACCAAAACCTTTGGCAAATTTTTCTTTCGCTCCAAATTCCAAAATCTGCAGTAAAAAGACAAAAACAAAAACGTAAAGAAGAACAAATAAAAATAATAACAAATAAAAACCTTAAAAAAAAATGAATAAAAATATAAAAAAACTCTAGCCTAAAGACAAGCTCCGTGTCGACGGCGCCAAAAATTGATGGTATTTTCAATTGAAGTTGTAGTAAAGAGTTCGTTGAGGCTTGTGAAAGCAAAAGATTTTAGATTTAATAAAACTTAAAAGTAAAGAAAACTTAGATCAAAATTGATTTCGAGATATGAGAATAACCAAGACACTGATTCCACTATTACACATGAATAAATTGTGGTAAATAACCCAAAACTCTAATTATCTTTTAAGTACTTTTTTCTTAATTCACAAATAATCAGGCAAATTATCAACAATTAAATGTATCCCCTAAGCATATATTATCTAAACAAAGCATAACCTATCTAATTGAATCACAACTAATGAAGAAAATTTTGCTAACAATTAAACACTCTGCAAAAGTAGTGATCGAGTGAATTATAAATTATAATTAATTAGAGAAAATAAATTAATTACCAATTATCCATGCATAAATAGCTTCCTCATTGACTTGGTTGTGGGAGAATTAGCCGCTCATCATGTTGGAAACACGCTCAAAATTCATTATTATTGCTCAAAGGGTGTTTACAAAGATGAAAATGGGAGAATTATAATGAAAACCGGGTTTGTAACAGTTATAAGTGTTACAAACCGAGATGTTACAAAGAACGACAAAGGCTTCCTGTCACTGTTACTGTTAGTTTAAGACTGTCTCCAAACTACGACCCTTAGTTGTGAGTCGTAAACACTGTAGCATGAACGACTTCTCTTATGCGTGCAATGTTCTTCGTGTTCTTCAATGGCAGCAGCAGCAACAGGTTTCTCTGGTGATCGATTTTCGCCTATGTGATGCTCTGTAATCTCCCAAAATCTCCGTAAACATTCTCTGAGTCCCCTGTACCCTATATATACTCAACGTCCCCGAAATATCACATTATAATTGCATATAATCCTCCCATTTCTCGGTGTTGAAAGAAAATATTTTCTTCCCTTTTTTTACTTCTACACGGCTTCTGGTGCTGTCGAATATCTCCTACACGCTGTCACCTTCTTTCGAACTCCAGAAAACTCGTGAAAACACTCACTTGCCACACTCAGTCTCAACCAAATCCCGAGTTATCTTCACGTAGACAAACGCTTTCCATGTTTTGTTATCTCCGACGATATAGCCCAAGTTAATCTGTTTAAACAGACATACCAACCTATTTAGTAAAAAAAGGATACTCTATGCTAGTTCCAGCTATTTAATCTCCACCAAACCCGTCCAGAAATCGATTCACAAATTTCGCAGGTGAGAACTTATTTTCCCGCCAAAATTAACATTTGAATAATGAAGATGGTTTCCCCCTAACCAGACTAGGGTGCGAATAGTAGGTTCCCAACTGAGGTGCCTCTTAGTAATTGAGGTGCCCCTTAACCGAAATAAGAGTCCGCATAACACATGTCCTCCGGGGGTGTTCCGAGCAACTTTTCGAGCCGAATTTTCCAACAATCTTTATTTCCAAAAAATACCTACAAACATACAAAACACCATAATAAAGAAAAAAGCGAGTACTAACAATACGAAACATTGAGGACAAAATAGATACATAAATGCATCTATCAAGTCACTCTATCATACAGTGGTCAAACAAGATCCGGGCGAGTCACTTTATCAGACAGTGGTACATGTCTATCATGCTATGTTGGAGAATATGCGCTTTTGGTCATCCTCTGGCGCTGTTGAACGCTCATCTACAACAACATATGCCCTGAAAGAAAGAACCAGGCCTGCGGGTAATGAAGAGCCTCATAATGTTCGTAGTGGCATATATCTCACCAACAGGCGACACAACCTTCAGCCTTCTGTAAGCAGTTCCCTGAAGCAGCAAGAGGAAAACCACCGAGATACAACATCCTGCGCGTCCGCCAACTCCAACTTCAGTACCACATGCACGAATCCCACAATGATGAAACAATGTCCAAGATATTCCATATCTGGCTTAACCACAACCACTACGAACAAACCATGTAAACCACGCTTGGGGAATGAGGCTCAGCATGAAGTTCCTTCACCGTTAGTCAAGGAATTCTTAAACATGAGAGAGATGGTCAGTCAAGAAGCATGGAATTCATAAGGGTAAATAGAACTGAAGAGGAAGACACTTCAACGCTCCCTATAGCAGAAGCTGCTTCAATGGTCTATGCAAGAGACGCCTCAACGCTCTCTCTAGGACCCACGTTCGCTTCAGAATCCTGCTTCTTCAGGATCCACCTCAACGTTTGCACCAGAAACCACTTTAACATCCTCTCGAGTCGTTTCAACACTCAAGATGCATCAATAATCTACGCTCTAGTCAAGTTATATTTGATGTACTCATTGCTCAACATACGTATCATCCATCCTTCATGAGGGCCCAGCGTAGCATGAAAAACCTTGAAGTCGATAGGAGAAGGGTTATCTTGTGGAACAGATACTTTCGTATAGTTGAAAGGGCGCGGTGAACAACTCATCATCAATGTTCGGAATATCTTTGAAGCTGTCAACACCTCCTGACTTGGCACCAGCATTATCCCTAGAAGACATCTCAACAGGAGTTCTTTTCTTAATTCTACAATAAAAGACAGGAGTCAGTACTTGTATAAAAACGCGTGAAATGTGTAGTACACGACATAATACACATTCACGTTGGAGTACACAAGGCTGGTATTAGGTCCAAACACCGGTATTGATCAAGTTTGAAGTCCGATATTGCTCAAGTTTTAAGTCCGGTATGGATCAAGTTTCAAGTCTGGTATTGCTCAAGTTTCAAGTCCTGTATTGCTCAAGTTTCAAGTCCGGTGTTGATCAAGTCACAAGTCCGGTATTTCTCAAGTTTCAAGTCTGGTGATGATCAAGTCACAAGTATGGTATTGATCAAGTTTCAAGTCCGGTGTTGATCAAGTCACAAGTCCGGTATTGCTCAAGTTTCAAGTCCGATGTTGATCAATCACAAGTCCGGTATTGCTCAAGTTTCAAGTCCTATGTTGATCAAGTCACAAGTCCGGTATTGCTCAAGTTTCAAGTCCGGTGTTGATGAAGTCACAAGTCCAGTATTGCTCAAGTTTCAAGTCCCGTATTGATCAAGTTTCAAGTACGGTATTACTCAAGTCACAAGTCCGGTATTGATCAAGTTTCAAGTCCGATGTTGATCAAGTCACAAGTCCGGTATTGCTCAAGTTTCAAGTCCGGTGTTGATTAAGTCACATGTATTGCTCAAGTTTCAAGTCTGGTATCGATCAAAGTCAAGGCTGGTATTTGAATAAGCGCAGGCAGCAGGGTCGGTTTTCAGTTGAAACACAGGGTCGACGTTCAGTCAGGCACGCGGCGGGTCCCACTTGATCCCATCCCATATTGGTCACACGCGGAGGGTCCCACTTGATCAGGCACAACCAGCCACATATTGGTCGAAGCAGGCACATCCGACCACAAAGCAAAGTAGGTACGCAGTGGACCCATGTTTAACCAAAGTAGGCGCATGATGAGTCCCACGTTCAACCAAAGTAGGCATGCAGTTGACCCACGTTTAACCAAAGCAGGCGCATGATGAGTCCCACGTTCAACCAAACTAGGCAAGCCGTGGACCCACATTTAACCGAAGCAGGCACAACAAGCCTATGTTTGATCAAGCAGGCGCAATAGCCCCACGAACGAAGCAGGCGCAACAGTCCATCGATTAGGCAAGACCGACATCATGATTAGGTAACGCTCGCCTGGACGTCTCTTGAACGTGACATGCTCGAAGGATAGGACGACCCGTCTCTCCTGGTAACATCAAACTTTGTCTCATAAGTTTTATCTTTAACTGTCACCATAATATGCCTACCCCACAATAGTGTAACCATTATGTGCTAGGCAGGGGACTTAATGTTGATGGTGGATTTTCATTTAAGGCTAAAATTGTAAAAGCCAAAAAATTATGCGCTAACATCTTGTAAAAGATAAAGCCATTAATAAGTGATGAATACTTCTTCACTTTACTAATTCACCTAGAATGGAGCATGTGGAAACAATCCCAGTATGTGAATTAAATTCAACATTATTAATTAATTCATAACCATCCTTGTATTTCATGTACTCATTATCAGTGCGGCATGACGACTGAGTGTTGTTCTCAGCAGAGTAACACGAACCTCCAAGCATTATAATGAAGCATGTACGAAATACCCGCACAGGCTGCAACTCTCGGTATGCTATACTAGCCCGATTGAGCATATTACTCTCGGTGTGCTATACTAGCCCGATTGAGCATCTGGACTGACCATGTCAGTCTCAGAAACGATCACGACCATCCAACTTCACCAGCGTGAATTGGATAGCTCAGATCGGATCCATGACCCCAAGTAGGTATTGGAATATTCACTACCGAACCAACACGGGCCCCGCATGGTCGGCCTCCCCAAAAGATTGGCATAGATTTCCAAAACGTCCAAGCCAGAGAAGTATGGACAGAAACCCTAAATTAGGGTTTGTGGCACATTACATGTGTCGCAAAATAATCTCAACCATCCATCTTCACAGGTATAAATAGAGGGTGTAGATGTAGATTCAAAGGGCCCAGAGCATGTCAACACAATCACCATGGGCCCGCCTACATACCTGACCAATCTGTCAGGACCAACCATGTTTGGTCATCCCAATTCGTGCGCACGAATAGAGCATGATGCACGGCCGTGAAACCCAAAATTAGGGTTTTGAACATCACGAGCGTCCATTTTCTCCGGCACGAATGAGGGGTCCCAGATTAGATTAAGCAGGTCCGGTCATACCAACATGACCATCGTGGACCCATCAATCCCCCCACCTGATCGGCCAAGGCATACCATGCCTGGTTATCCCAAATCGCACGCCAAAAATGGCATGGTCACACTTCCAAATTATAAACTAATCTCGACTACTCAACTTCGGCGAAAAATTTGAGTGGCTTAGATTACGTTTTTATGGGAAAGTCAGGTATAGGCGTGAACACTAGACTACCACCTACACGCCAGACCAATCGTCCAAGACCGACCAAGATTGGTCGTCTTGGAACGCGCGCCTGAAGTTGGCACGATGCGCGGATTTTGCAGCACTAGTTTTCTGTCGCAAATTGATCTCGACCAGTCAACTTCGCCGGACGAATTGAGTGGCCCAGATCCCGTTTTCATGGGACAGTCAGGTATAGGAGCCTACACCATCTACACACATGTACGATCGGTCAGCCAAAATAGTAACCTAGGATTGGCTTCGACCAGGCTGAAGAGTGGTGCTTGCGCACCTCCTCCAAAACCCTAATTCCACCAACGGTCGCAGATGAGTGTCTCAAAGATCATCTCGTCCGTCCAACTTCACCGACTTGGTTATGCATCCCTGGTCAGGAGTTAATTGGTCAGTGAGGCGTCATGGTGATCACCACCCGTCACTCTACCACACCATGTGGTCGTCCATGGGAGGACTTGCTTGCGAAACCTCCAAACCATCACATGAAGTAGGATGGACATGAGGCTATCAAACAGCGATTCTTCATACATGTTGAGTATACTCGATGCGGTACCTGCATAGAATATACACAATACTTCACAAGTATCGACTTCCTAAATAACTTAGTTATTTAATATAGCATTACATGCTACTTACTGTGGGTCCCACGATCCACACGCTCGAGCCATCAATCATGTCACAAACTAGGGGATACATACTGGGGTATTGGTCTGGCGGTTTACAGCGTGCAGCGTACAACGCGCCATCACAAGAATGTGTCAGGAAGTCATGGACGGTTAGTGATGATGGGAGAAGTGGGCAAGACTGGTCGTGTGACACTAAAACACTACTCCACTACTCC
Organism: Papaver bracteatum; assembly: GCA_023529315.1. Taxonomy (NCBI): domain Eukaryota; kingdom Viridiplantae; phylum Streptophyta; class Magnoliopsida; order Ranunculales; family Papaveraceae; genus Papaver; species Papaver bracteatum. The sequence continues at coordinate 27,758 of JAJJWX010000401.1, read as the reverse complement.
ATCACTCCACTTTCTCCACTTCCCACAAGATATGAGGGTTAGGCTAAAAGACTTGTATAAATAGGTTCTTCATCCTATTTTTCAAACAAAAGATAAGACAACAAAGGCAAGTGTTGATACAATCATATTCAAATAACGGAACTGATAGCTTACATCCTGCAAGCCAGTTCATCTTTCTGATACAAATCCTACATAGCCAACACCTTTACAATCTCAACACCTTCTTCGCTTCCCTCCATAAGATCAACCCTATCTCCTGCACTTTGTGACCGAAACAAGTCTGGAACGGCCATTTATTAGTTTAGGCCAGAGTTGTACAGATTGATTTCCTGAATCTACAAGCACTCACCGCGCAGTGCATTTGTTTAGGGTTTAGATTCATTCCTCATCCACACACCCCAAATTACCAAATTCGGCAGGAATAGTTTTCACCCATAAACACCAAGTGAATATTTATAGTTGAATTAGAACTTACATGGGAGCTTGCATCTGCAATGTTTCTCCAACAATAAGTACCATAAGTATATTCTATTTTACCTGGAACCCAATAAGACTGACTATCATCATGCTTATCTGCAATAATCTGACGCCAAAGATGTGATTTATCATACCCAAATATCCAACACCATTTAGCCAGTAAACATTGATTTATTATAGAAATATTTAAGACTCTTATGCGATCCCTGTCTTTAGAAGATTGCACCAATTTCTAGTTAATGAGATGTGAGGTCTTAGAACAATTTTTGTTCTCCCACAATAAATCTCTCATTTTCTTTTCCAATTGCTTAATGACTGACACATGTTCTTTGAATAATGATAAGTAATAAAGAGGCAGAGAAGATAAGATAATTTCAATAAAGCTGACTTACCACCTTTTCAAAGTGTACCTTGTCTCAAAGTCCTGAAATCATACTTCTCAAGAATTGGATCCCATATTGATTTTGAATTTGATTTAGGTCCAAATGGCATCTCTAAATACTTGAAAGGAAGCTTATCTGTTGCAAAATAAAATTCCTCATCTCAAAAGTTTAGAGATGAAATATATCCAATATCTAGTTTTAGATGCATTAACTTTCAAACCAGGTATGTATTCAAAGCATGCACTGTAATGCAGAGAATAAGTTATGTAACTCTTCTTTGCTGTCACCCAAAAAGAAAATAGTATCATCTTATAGTATGAATGATTGACTACAATACTTGTAGAAGAAACAGAAAAACCAGAGAATAAGTGTAATTGAGACGCTTTGTCAAAATACCTAGAAAAACCCTACATAGCATTGTTGAAAAGTAATGGAGAAATATGACAACCTTGTGTGTGTGGTATCCTTTACCTTAATCCTTAGGAACAATTAAAAAAAAGGATCATTTATTGTCATCATCGCCTACTGAAAGTACAATTATTTTTGTTGCCGATGGTCTTGTTATTTTATCATATACTTCTTAATGATCTTGGTAACATGGAAGGCTATCATATTGCATTCTGAATCATTGTTACAAAGCTGACAGGCTCAAAAAAAATTAGAAATCAGAGGTAAAAATATAAGTAACAGAATTACCTCAACCAAACATTAATATTTTGGATTTCAATTGGATTCCGTGGAATATAATCCCAAGAATTGGATAACCCAATAATTGCATTTCTAAGATTATGAGTCCTTTAACTAAACGAGATGTTACAATTTTATTGACATGTACTAATTTAATTTTCCTTTAGAAAATTGTACAAACACCTTCTTCCTCCCAATAGTATAGGGAGGTAGTCAAATGAGATTTCTATAGACTTTCGTAGATTTTTTTATTTCAATGACTCCCGGAGATTCTCTGAAAATCTACAAATTTCTAGTGATTCTCTCTGAGAGTATTTAAGATAGTCTTTATGATTTGTAGAGAGACAAAAAAACGAGATTTGTAAAGAACCTCTGCGATTTATAGAGACAACAAATATATAAAATCTAACTGAAAATTCAAAAAAGCTACCGATTTTTTTTTACTATGCACATTATAATGTTAATAAAAGTACCATGAATAAATGTCACTATTGTCCTATGCCTATGATTTCAATCATCCTAAAAAAAATTATTTACTATGCTATCTCGTCAGTGGTTTTTTTTTCCTTTTTGGAGATGTCTTTTGTAGTGGCAAAGAGACAGCTAGATCCGAATATATGAGAAAAAAGAAGAAAGAGGATGTACAACATATTCAGATGAGGTCGTCCGGAAAAATATGCAAATGGCTCATCCATCGGTCATACGATCGAACAAAAATATATCTGAAAAAAGTTGGTCATCAACTTTAAATTTCAGCATTTTTTACTAATCTTTATGCAGTGGAACCTTGTTTGGCTTGTTCCTTCCAAATGACATAAACCAGGGCCGGCCCTGAGGCAAAGCACCGGAAGCTGTGCTTTGGGCAGCAGAATATTAGGGCCAGCAAACAAACTTTTTCTTCGCCTGTTTGTTAGCAGTTAATTTTGGATCACGGGAAATCATTCAACACAATCACAAAAGTAAAAAAACTTAAAGTTAATTTCTGTGTAATAACGTAATATTAGTTCTCAAATGGAGTATTGAATGGGCCAGCAAAATATAAGAAAGGTATTTACCCCAATTAGTAGTTAGCCGAATTACGACAGTATCTTTTTACTTTTCTTTCCGCATCTCACGCATTTTTCATTGTGTCTTTCTCTTCTAGGCTAGCCATCCAGGATCAAAAGGGAAAAGAAGCTAAAAAGATTTGAGAAAATTGGGTCAATTGCCCAAATATTTTTAAAACATGGTTTTAATGGACGAGTAAAACTTAGTATGGGTGAAATGGACACCAAAATAAAAGCAAGAATGAATATGAATTTATCCTGACTTAAACTTAAAAAATAACGAGTATGAAACTGGATGCATCCTGATGTAAATTAAAAATAAGAAAAAAATATTTAAAAATAGGTAGGATGAAACTGTTTACATCCTGAATATTTTTACATTCTTGTCCATTTAAATAATATCTAATTTTACATATTTTTTTCACCCAGAAATTATCGTTATTGGGTTAATTGACCAATTTTATGAAAAGATTTAGGGCAGAAATTATTGTAATATTAGTCTCTCAACAGAACATTGTTTTTTTATATATATAGCATGTATAGGGGCATCATTTCCAAAGTTAACTTCAGGGCATCCATATCCCAGTGCCGGCCCTGATATAAACTTATCCCCATTTGTTTTCCCATTTGCGTTTGGCCAGGGGCGGAGCCACAGGTTGACTAAACCTGGCTCTATCCCCCCCCCCCCCCTTTTTTTCCTATAAAACCTCACATTGTTAGTGTTTTACCCTTAGCCAAAATCAAAATTATCCATTTAGTCCACCAAGGTAGTTTAAACCAAGAAGAATTTGTTAGCGAGTCAGCTTAGAGCATCTCCAATGGGACATCCTCAATTTCCTAATAATAAGGCCACATAGGATTTTTCAAGTTTTTAACAAAAATCCTTCTCTAACGGGAATGTGAGGATTAAATGTAAGGGTGATGTGTAAGGTAGTTATTAACACATCCTTAAACTCATCCTCTAGTTTTAGAGGTTCTTATAGAGGATGTAAACATCCTAGTCACTAGTATCTATGGTTATTAATAATTAGATTAAATATTTAATTTTAAAATCAAAGGCTTAAAAAATTCTTACCAATGTGAAGATATTTACGGTTGGAGATTATCTTTCTGAAATTCCTAAAATTATGGAAATATTAGACTTTAAGTTTCCAAAGGATGTCTTCCTATATCAACCACGTAGGAAGCACATCACAACCTATTGGAGATGCTCTTAGAAGAATAGAGAAAGAATAGCGGGAAAAGACTAAATCAACGATTTCAGTAATTAGTTGAAACTGTAATCAATCTAGAAAGATAAGTCAAGGTAATGAAACGCAATCTAGACAGTTAATTCGTGAGATTGTCAGAAAACCAACTAAGGAGGTCACCTACACCAAGAACACTAAGAAACAAAAACTTATACAGTACAAGAATTAAGCCATGCTATTCATATTCACATCTGTTGGAGAACTGCACTTCTCAATGCATCAATAGTGTGCTTAGGTGTAGAGATGTTCACCAAGGATTTGGGTTCTTGCATTAGGTGTGGAGATGTTCACCAAATATTTGAATTATTGTTATAGGCGCGCAATAGGTTGTTTTTGTCACAGACGGAGGCTACTGAGAACATTATATACATTGGTTTTCTCAAGGAATATGATCTTATTTCATTAGTGATTTCAACGGCAAATGGTGTTTCGCTCTCACGTTACTTGGATGTGGCAAAATTTTTTTTTTTTTGCCCCCCCTCATTATGAAAACCTGCCTCCGCCACTGCGTTTGGCTCTATAATTTTAGTGTAGACGGGTTTTTAACCTCAAGTGACTGCCAAAAGAGGACTTTACTTTTTTTTTTTTTGGTCAATACAACAAAGAATTTATAGATTAAAGGATATTACAATAAGAGACTCCAGCTCACATGTGCAGAGCCAAAGAATGAAAACAAGACCATACACACTAGCTCATGTTAACCACGTTTCCCCAATGTCTAAGTAGGTCTTGATACCTTAAGCCTCTGAATTCCACAATCGGACCAGTCCAATACAATAGAGTAGCCTTCACTCTCTCAACGATTTTGTTCTCCGTTTTTTCTCGCTGCTCAATGGTTCTCTTGTTTCTCTCTTTCCAAATAACCCAACAAATAGCGAAAGGTAGAAGTTTCCAGAGCACTAGTCCCCTTTCAGTTAGACCTTCTATGTGTGCCCCTAGAAACATGAGCTTTATCTCCTTACACAGCACCCAATCTCTGCCAAAATTCTGCATGAAAGTCATCCATATCTTATGGGTATAGCTGCAGTTTAAGAAAAGATGATTTATCGACTCTAGCTCTTCCTTGCACAGCACACACTTGTTGTCTAAAATTACACCTCTGTGGGCAAGGTTGTCTTGAGTCATAACCGAGTCATGATGCAATAGCCATACGAAAAAGAAAACCTTTGTGGGAACTAAAGGGCACCAGATGTTTTTCCTCGGAAAATTTGGACTGCCGTTCATACTAGTTAGCGCAGCATAGCAAGAGCGAACAGTGAAGTTACCATCTTTTTCCCATTTCCATTTTATCGAGTCTTGTGCATTGTTCAGAGAAACCCCTGTCAATTGTTGGCAAAGAATAGCAGCTTCTTGTATTTCTGTGTCCGTCAGCCTTTTTTTTGGGTCGATGTCCCACCCGCCATCTCTGTAGAGATCGGCGACCCAGCCTCGCTTCTTCCGTGATACTTCATACAGCCCAGGGAATTTTAAACGAAAAGGTGTCTCTCCGTTCCATACATCCAGCCAGAACTTTGTTCTAGTCCCACTCTCTACGGTGTATACAATGCCTTGCGAAAAGATTTCCATCCTGTTAGTAATACCCCTCCAAAGACTTGTGCCATATGTTTGCTTAACCTGTTTTGCATCCTAGCCGTTATCTTGTACTCCATGCTTGTCTCCTAAGATCTGTCTCCACGTAGCATTGATGTCGTTGGAGAATCGCCACAACCATTTACATAGGAGGGAGTCATTCAACTCTCCAACTCTCTTCTCAAAAGAGGACTTTACCATCCCTCCAATGCTGTAAAATAACAACAGACATAGCGTACACGCTCCGTCTCAACCCTAAAAGGAGTACGCTAGGGGTAAAAAAAACAGAAAAAATAGGAGATCCCCAAATTTGGAGTTCTTATTCTCATAATCATCAACAAGATCTTTCTCCGTAATCTAGTCTCCTGGAGATCTAAAAAGTGTTCCACACAGCAGTCCGGAAACAACACTGGTAATATTCAGGTTTATCATCAAAACTTGTTTCATGTAACATATCAAAAACCATATCAAGATATGGTTTTTGATTTGCTTTTCTAGATATTGGTGGGAGATCTGTTTGACGAAATTCCCGAAAGAGGTTTGGTTTTTCTTTTTTCCTTGTTAGTCCTTTGTTGATGGGAGAAACTATTATTCGTCTAATAATATTTGATTTGTGTTTTTAAGATCATTTATGGAGTCTCTTCCCGCAGATATCGTACAAGATATCATTTCTCGGGTTCCAGACGAATCTGTTTTAGAGTGCAAATTGGTTTGTAAGAAATGGGTAACTCTCATCCGTCGAAGAAACTTCACTGATATGCACCTCAATCACCAGCTTAGCCATCTCCATGATGGCGACAATGACGATGATAATATAGGGCTCGAAGGGAGGGAGTCCCTTTTATGGCCACTTTTTTGTAAAATGAAGAGTAACACAAATGTGCAATTTGATAAAAAGATTTGAAACTTCCATGTACATGGTTACTTTTTCACTAGACAAAATTATCCCTCCCTTTTAGTCTAATTATTATAACCCCTTATGTATCATATGTTTTAGGGGTATAATTGGAAAGAAAACTTTAATATAACATATCTAAAAATCCGTGCTTTGGAATTTTACAACTTTTATCTCGTTGGAATGGTAATAAAAAAAGTTACACAATGAGTACAAACAACAATATCAAATTTAGAGTTTTTACGAAATATTCGAAAATGACATTCCAACAAAAAAAAGGTTGTATAACGCTTTATGCAATCAACGGTGTTTCATTTTTCTTCGGTCGGCCCTCCATACCGTGGAAACGGTGTTCTAGTTATTTTTTTGAACCAGAAAGGGCAAATTTCATTGAAAAGGCCAGTTCATCACTAAGGAAGTAATGGAATTTGGTGTTAAAATACAAGACAACCTATGCAGTTGACATGAAAAATAAAACAAAACACTGAAAATCAGTTAAAGCTAATGAACAACAGCTTCCCAATTAGATAAAACCATATTTAAAGTGATGCCCTCAAAAATGGTTATACCCACACCCTTCTCCTAAATTCCAACGCAATCAAATTGTTACTTGAACAAAAACCCATAATCAATCTATAAGAATAATCGAAAAACTTAATGAACTTGCAGCTTTAAATTATCTTTTATCTTAGCTTCTTTTGACATCCATTGGTTGGAATTGCTATATCGAACTGAAACAAAAACCACACAAAATGAAGATGAAGAAGTAATCGATAAGAATAATTGGAAAGGAATGAGCATAATAAACATACTGAGATTAAGGATATTTTCCTTTAGGACTGATTGTTCAAAGTATCTGCCACCTTAGTTAGCCAAGCTCTAGGTTTCCTCCTTCCGTTGCTCTGGTTTTAGTATGACCCAAAACCTAAAAACGAAGAATCACTACACCAAAACCAGGATTTTCTCACAGTGTAATTTGTCACAGTTTATTTTTCAGTAACAGATATACATGTGATAAGTCCTGCAACAGTTATAACTGTAATTAAATTTTGTATTCGTGATAATAATTAAGACTTTTATTAGTCACACAAATATTTGTTGATAATTATTTGAACAACAACAATTATAATCTAAAATGATATTTCCACCCAAAAATTCCACCACATCAAAAACAACCACAAATTAATCACTCTTAAAATTTTGGTTGTCACTACTTTTGCAACAATTATACAAAATAACAATTTTATTTAATTTCTAAATATCAAAATTTATTTTTAATTTTCTTAATATTAGAAAAAAGGATCAAGACCAAGTCAACAAGTCATGACTTTGTATGACATTTGACTTGGACAAATACCAACCTTTTCTTTCGATTTTCTCGACAAAACCACAACAAAAATTTCTCGGGTTCTTCCCAACGAACGGAAAATGACCATACTACCATTATCTAATAAGTGCAATAAAAATTCAAGAACGTGAAAATGACCATATTACCCTTACTCAAATAAATACAATAAATATTATAGAGACTCGTGAAAATGACCAGAATACCCTTATTGAAAAAAAATAAACTAAAAAATTACTTAATTGTGAAAATGACCATATTACCCTTATTGGAAATAACCTAATAATTTTTATGGAGACTGTGAAAATGACCAGACTACCGTTATCGAAAATAAGTAAAGTAGATATTACACACTTTGAAAAAGACCATATTACCCTTACTGGAAATAAGTGCAATAAATATTATGGAGATTATAAAAATAACCAGACTACCCAATTAAGTGTAATAAGTAAAATAAATATTACAGACTGGAAAAATGACCATATTACCCTTATTAGAAATAGTGCAATAAATATTATGGAGACTGTGAAAATGACCAAACTACCCTTATCGAAAATAAGTAAATTAAATATTACAGACTGTGAAAATGACCATATTACCCTTGTTGGAATTAGTGGAACAAATATTATGGAGACTATGAAAATGACCAGACTGCCCTTATTGAAAATAAGTAAAGTAATATTACACACTTTGAAAATGACCATATTACCCTTATTGGAAATAAGAGCAATAAATATTATGGATATTGAGAAAATGACCAAACTACCCTTATTAAAAATCAATATAGTAAATACTACATACTATGAAAATGACCATATTACCCTTATTGGAAATAAATGGAATAAATATTAGGAGACTGAAAAATGTCCAACTCCTTATTGAAAATAAATAAAGTAAATATTACATATCATGAAATGACCATATTACCCTTAATGGAAATAAGTGCCATAAATATTATAAGGACTGTGAAAATGACCAGACTACCCTTATCGAAAATAAGTAAAGTAAATATTACAGATTGTGAAAATGACCATATTACCCTTATTGGAAATAAATATAATAAATATTAAGGAGATTGTGAAAATGACCAAACTACCCTTATTGAAAATAAATAAAGTAAATATTACATACTCTGAAAATGACCATATTACCCTTATTGGAAATAAATGTCATAAATATTATGAAGGCTGTGAAAATGACCAGACTACCCTTATCGAAAATAGGTAAAGTAATTTGTACAAACAAATATTACAGACTGTGAAAATGACCATATTACCCTTATTGGAAATAAGTGCAATAAATATTATGGAGGCTGTGAAAATGAAAATGACCATATTACTACCCTTAAGTTGGAAAAAATGACCAAACTACCCTTATTGAAAATAATTAAAGCAATAAATATATTATGGAGACTATGAAAATGACCAAAGTACCTTTATCAAAAATAAGTAAAATAAATATTACAGACCTTAAAAATGACCATATTACCCTTATTGGAAATACATGCAATAAATATTATGGAGTCTCGAAATGACCAAACTACCCTTATTGAAAATAAATAAAGTAAATATTACTTAATGTGAAAATGACCATATTACCCTTATTGGAAATAAGTGCAATAAATATTACGGAGACTGTGAAAATGACCAAACTACCCTTATTAAAAATCAATATAGTAAATATTACAAAATATGAAAATGACCATATTACCCTTATCATAAATAAGTAAAGTAATTCTTACAGATTGTGAAAATGACCATATTACCCTTATTGGAAAAAAAGTGCAATAAATATTATGTAGACTGTGAAAATGACCATATTACCCTTATTGGAAAAAAGTGCAATAAATATTATGTAGACTGTGAAAATGACCATATTGACTTCTTCATCTTATTTTTACTTAATTAACTTCAATAACACCATTACTAACACCAACTGAATCTTTCTCCTCAACTCTTTCTCGTTATCATCTCTAATTCCACCAGCCAAAAAACGCAGAAGATTTGAAGGACTGAAGGAGCGGAAGAAAAAAAGAGAGAAGGAAAGAGAATCACGTCTCTTCATTTAGTTTTAGGTTTAGATTTTTATACCTTCAACGTAGTCCGGGCCGGGTTAACCCGTTTTCCCACAAGCCACCATTTCTCCAACCCTAACTCGGCTTGTTTAGAACCAAGCCAAGCCGGGGCGGGTTTTTCACGGGACGGGTCGGGCCAACCCGCGGGTTTTCGGCTTGTTTGCCAGCTCTAGGTGGAGCCATGTCTCTTTTTTGCTTGTCGCACTGACGATCCCGATGAGTTTATAACTTTACTTTTCCATGGAGGACAACTAAGTGACAAGAAATACATCTACAACCAAAATCTGAAAAGAATCTATCATCCTCCTATGCACAATGAACTTTTATGCGAACACTTGGTTGGCTCCTGCAATGGTTTGGTCTGTGCATTTCAACTAGAAAATACAATTTTAGATCCCATCTATATTTGTAATGCCCTTACCAGAGAATATGTTTATCTTCCTCCACTAGTTGTAAACGAAGAAGACGTTGATCCTGATTATCCGGATCGTATAGTGGAAGGAGTGGTTGACATGTGTGGCGATACAACATGTGGATTTGGGTATGTTTGTTCATCCAATGAGTACAAGGTTGTTAGAATCCATTACCTCGACTATAACGAAGGAAATGTCGAAGTGTACACACTTGGCAGTGGTTGTGGGTGGAGAGCCAAGTTTCCCATCGACTGGCAGGGTCAAGCGGGGGTAGGGGTACCTATGCAGATGATGCTATTTATTGGATTTTGCACAACACAGTAGTGGCCTTTGATTTGGCTGCTGAGAAGTTTCGACTGGTAACTGTCCCTCCTTGTATGCAAAACCTTCAGTATGAAGATAGATATGGACTTGTGGCACTGGGAAGGCATTTGTGTCTTTATGTGGATAAGTTGCATGTGGAAATCTTGTCACTGATGAAAAGTAGCGACTCGAAGGAGAGCTGGCGTCTGGAGTTTGATATAGATTACGAAGCCGTAGTGGGTTCTCGTGAAAGAAATTTTAAGCCTATTTTACTTACAAAGAAGGGAGAAATCATATTCTTATATGCTGAATCCGTGCTTTATTGTTATGACCCGAAAACAACAATTTTGAAGAAGGTTTCCAATGAAGCATCAACAGATTATTTCGAAGCTGTCGAAGTGATTGCTCACATAAATACCTTTGCATCATTGGAAGCTATGGGAGAAAATTCAAAGAGGTACATGGTTCGTCCGCGCGGGGTTGGTACACCATGGGATGATGTTATTGATGAATTGGACCGAGTTGTTCTGGGTGAGGAAATTGATACGACGCGTTTCAGATTTAGGTGATTCATTTCCTCAGCTAGATGTGAACCAAAAAGTCTCTTTAGAATTCTTCTCTACAAGGCGCAGAAGGTGATAGCTCAGTGCAATGGGACTTGGTCCGGGAACTAACCATTATCAATGTCAATTTTTTGGAACGTCATTTTCTCTTCTTGTTTTGTTTTTGCTTATGTACTTGTCCAGCATTTTCTACTTATGTTTATGCAGTGGAAACTTGTTGGCTTGTTGACTTCAACCCGCAAGTCAAAGATTGGGGTACACTAAGATGACGAGGAGAGTAAACTTTAACAACAGACATAGCGTACACCCAATGCTGTAAAAGATTGGGGTACGCTAGAAAAAAAAAAAAACAGAAAAAAACAGGTGATCCCCAAAATCAATTTTATTCAGCCGGCCCTAGCTAGTTGTTCCAGGCTTTAGACCCCCAAATTTGGAGTTCTTATTCTCATAATCATCCACAGAATCTTTCTCCGTAATCTAGTCTCCTGGCTGGAGATCTAAAAAGTGTTCAAGTCAGCAGTCCGGCGACAACACTGGTAACATTCAGGTTTATCATCAAAACTTGTTTCATGTAACATATTTGATTACATTCGAATTATGATTTGCCAAAACCCCCACTGATGCCATGGCCACCATTCTACTAGTTTTTGGTTGATTTGCTTTCCGAGATCGGATGATTGTTGAATTCGATATAGCAATAGGATCTAGCATTGTAAAAAACAAGACATTCTCAATTCCGTTGAATTTATTATTCATCTTACTTTATGGTTTTTTATTTCTGTTTTTAGGATCTAGATATGGAGTCTCTTCCTTCGGATATTGTACAAGAAATCCTTTCTCGGGTTCCAGC
>JAJJWX010000401.1:0-15885 GCA_023529315.1 Papaver bracteatum | reverse complement strand
ATACCCCTGTAGGTACCAAAATCACACTTGACGCGTGGCGCATTACGAATGGTGGATTAACTTAACCAAAATAGCTTAGTTTGTACGAGATAGGACGAGGCTGCGAAGTAAGACCTGAAGATAGCGAGATGATAATTAGCGAGGTAAAAAAGACTTGCACAATAATATATCTCGGGAGATGATGAAACACACGAAGTAACTATCCTTACCTCGTCAACTATCCTTACCTCGTCAAGTGATCACCTCGGAGCTACCTTCGTCAACTATCCTTACCTCGTCAAGTGATCACCTCGGAGCAAACGAATCAACCAGCTCATACTCAGAGAACCAATTCGCCCGGAACATTCACCAGCAACATCACATCTCATCAGCCAACCAATATAAAAGCCACAAACAAAGAAAGAGAAAGAAAAAGATACGTAGATAAGACCGCCTCGTCAACAACTCGGACGAAAATAATTCTCATCATCATAGACCAAACCATGTTCATTTCCTGACTACAAAATTTTCATGAACCTTCAAGTCCCACGAGTTTAACTCGCCCAAATAATCATTTTGAGCAGCGAAGAAGAATTTCTAAAAAAAAAATGTCAAGTTTTAGGCATTTAGACGAAGAAGATACAATAACCAGCGAAGAAAGAGACAAGAGGGTTAAAACTTACTTCGCCCAAGCATCCTCAGAAACCAACGAAGTTTATCCAACCACAGACGTAACTTCGTAAGTCGAACCCATCTCGTCCATAACACATTTCGTCATCCTGGCAGTAAATTGCAAGGGAAACGAGAAATACAGCCAAGAGGGAAGTATTCCTACTCTTTCAATCCTGACTCTCATCCGCAAGCATGATTTATTTAGTCTTCGTATTCATTAATTATGAACTGCAAGCATGATTTATTTTGAGGTCTATACTTCGTAGTATGAACTGCTATGAGTTATTTATCACTTTAAAATAAACTGTTATGATCTTTTACGACATTTACTCATTTGAGTTGCAAGCCGCAGGTACATTAAGACAGAATGACAAACCTGAAACATCCCACTAAGAGATGCATACAGAGAGGAAACGCGCAAAGCCGTCGATATGATAAACCATCGACGAATAGAAGGATACCGAGGAACACAAAAAAAAAGAACAAAAAAAAAAAGAGAACAAAAAAAACAAAAACTACGTCAGTAGAAAAGAAAGGAAACTTAAGATGCAGAGAGCATTTTGGGAAAAGCCATTCCCAAAAGAAAGAACGAGTTAACAACCCAGCAAACGAATTTCTCTCGAGAATGTTCGAAATGTCACCAGCGATAGAAATAAAAGGAGAAGAAGGTCTTGTTATGAATAAGAACTTGATGAGTCAGTGGTTCACTTCGTCGAAACGTCACTCACTAGCAACTGACGAAGTTCCAGCAGGATGGTTAATGACGAAGAAGCCTCACTCCCACTCTCGACCACATGATCACTCTATATAGCTACGAGTCACACCCAATTCCAGAGAAGATAATGACCCCAACAAAGACAAATGAAGATCGAAAGAAACTCCTCTCATCAGCAAGGAAAACGCACGACATCCAAATTCAAGAACATGTCAAAGAGAGCGGTGTGCACCAGATCGACCCATCAACAAGAAAAGAATAAGAGAGAAGTTCACTTCGTAGCTACAACGCTTTCCTGAACCTTAGAATCCCACGAGGTTAGTTCATCGAAGAGATAATATAACATACCCAGCTCGTAAACATGCTACTTCGCCAAACAAATCTAAATATGCAGCTTCGGAAATTCATCCATCTATCACCACGAGTTCAAGTATCACGAGAAACACCACTAAAAGGAGCACCTACAATTATCATAACAGACAAACCATCGTAAGAAATAGACGAAGCACTACCGGAGATGAAGTAAGAACGCGTATTACATCCAAGAAATGTCAGATGGCATCGATCAAAGGAGTATTTTCAACAAATTAGTCCAGCAGAGATGAAGAAGAAAGGAGGAACAAATGTTTACCAGCAGCAAAGAAAAGACCATACTATTCAAATGTAACTTCGTCAACAGCTCAGGCATAGTACATCACCCGCGAAGAAGAATAAAAAATTTAAGATCAGAGATATCTCTTCACACCAACATCAAGGTCCCAGCAAATCCAGCGATCACCATACGAAGCAATTTATCCGAAGTACTTAGTGGAAGCGGCTTCAGAAGTCAGCTCATTCATCTCGTCAACTACACAACTCGACAGAAACGCATCTCGGCAACAATCCATCTCAACAGATAATTAAGTATCACGCAAAGAAAGGACACAGAAGTAAAGTTACTTCGTCAAGATCAAAAGCCATCTAATAAGCTACATGGGCGAAGTGAAACAGCTCACTCCAACAAGACAACCCAGCGAAGATCGACTTTGTGACCACCTGCAAAGTAAGATAGCCAATTCGTCACCTCGTCAACAACCCAATGAAACCAGTGATAAGAAAGTGGAGCCAATGATGACAAAGTATGCCGAATAGATAAACTAAATGAACAGCCACTTCGCCAAATTCTGATATACGAAGTACACTTCGTCAACCACCCATCAAACAGTAAATATCGTTATCAACCAAACCCAAATCAATGTAAGCCATCCTTAACTAGCTGATCCACACAACTCAACCAGCAAGTTAATCAATCCAGTGAACCAACCTCCTTGCCATTAACTCAAACATCAGAAACTAAACCAACATCACAACTCCCCACTTCGCCAAAACCCTATCAGCAAGTGACGAGTCACACCCATTATACCCATTTCGTCAGTCCACAACACTCGGTCTCGTTCACAACAAATCAAAGGAGCCGGTGATACCACTTCGCAAACCAATACCCCAGCAACGAAGATACCATCTCATATGCCAATATCCAATTGTTATCATAGCGAGATAAGCAATAAAATTCAGCGAAGTACAACAGCAATACAAAGGAGCCAGCATGAATAATATGGAGAGATAAAGAAAAGAAAGCTACAAGCCAAAAAGATCAAAGAAAAAGGGCAATGATAAGACCCAAACATAAAAAGAAAGCAAAGAAATAAAGAAAATTTGGGCGAAAAGCAAGACCTCACTAGGAGGCTACAAAAGAAAAAGGCGATCGTAAGTCCTATATAAAACCTCTACATAGGGAGGCTGAGACCTCGTGGCGTGCAACCTAGTTCTCACAAAGTGCAAGAGGCAAATGTAAGACCTAACGCGCGTCACGAGACAACCTCAGGATATGGCTAACAACCATCAGCTAGGGGAAAAAGTAAGACCCATCCGTCGGGGGCCCCAATTGGGTAACCACTCGGTAAGGGGTGTGAGAACGAGACAGCGGAGAAGAAGATGGCCTGGTGTAGTTCTTCCGCTCGGTCCCAAAACCACCTCAACTTGGGTGTGACTTCGTAACCAAAAGCCACATCGGCGAAAGGGCACGAGGTCACGAAATAACTGATACCTAATCCCAAAAGCATGGGGGTACTCAGAGGGGAAGGGACGGCACCCTCCTTTAGGGAGCTGAGTGACCACAAAAGTCGGCAATGTTACGGGGCTGGTACTCACGGGAGTAGGTAGGCCTGTGATATTGTTTCATAATAAGACCTCAATGAGCGAGATAAGGCGAGGTTAATGGATCTTTACTTCGCAAGAGTAAAGAGCGCCTGAGACTTCGTCGAAAATCCCTGACCAACGGGGTGGGGCATAATAAGACCTTAACTAGGAGGAAAAATAAGACCTGAGGAAAAACAAAAAGGGGAAGTGTATACTTGCAAAGAGGCAGGTATATACTACAAAGCAAAGCAGAGGGGCAAGCACATTACAAAGCTTGATCACACAAATCTTTTCAAGTCAAAGATTAATCCATTACAAGGCGTTATCTCGTAATGCTAAGTCACACAATCCTAAGAAGTGCTTCTTACGTTGCATAAGAAGTACTTGGAATTGAAATATTGCATATGATAATATTTATATTAACTTGATTATGCTATGAGTTGAATATTAATAATCAGAACAAGCCCTAAAAGGCGGAAGGGTATAATTACATACGAGATGGGAACGAGAAAGAATGCAAAGGAGAATCAGAGGCACAAACAATAAAAAATCAAGGCAAGTATATAATATGCATACATTTAGAAAAAGCATATCATTTCATACATATAGCATTCATTCATTCATATCATACATACATTCATCGAACATACATCATGAAAAAGCACTTTGGGAATTCTTATTATTTATACTTCTTGAGAACAATACTTATTTCCGCGAGTGCTTCTTGAAGATTGTTAACTAAGAATACTTCTTATACTTCGGATTATATACTTCTAAGGATACTTCCCGTAAATATGAACCAAGGAGGGTATTTCATTAATACTTCGCTATATAATAGTAAGATATCAAGCAAAGCAAGGGAAAAGTCAAGAAAGAGAAAGCATATTACTTTTACTTCGGATAGATTTAGTTCCTTCATCTACCAAAGGAAAAGGAGGCACACACATATATGGAAAAATGCATATTATACACTTTGCAGAAATTTTTTCAAATTTTTTTGGATTTGATATGAATCATATTATAAGGACGTTAAGCTACAAATGAAACAATATCATGTGAAAAGCTATAATGAGTCAAGACAAGAACAAGAAGTGATACCATCAACTCGTCATCAAGGGCAACATCAACACAAGGTTATCATCGGTAAAGCTCAAACTAGTACTTACAATGGACTTCGCGCAAGAATGTGGAAAAGGAAACATGGAAGAAAATCATCAAACCAACATTCAAGGTCAAATTTCACAAAGAAGAAACTCGGTATATTAACTAATGAAGATATCTCGCCCACTCGGTACATTCACTAATGAAGATATCTCTCCCACTCCATACTTCGTCAACGACAAGAATCCTCAACAACAATAGAGTATACGAATCAAGTGCCATCTCGTCAACTTTAGATCGTTATATGCAACACGACACCTCGCTAATACTCATCAACATGAAGAACCAACAACCAAGCACGCAAGGGAAAATTCAAAAGCAATGAACCGTTCCAACAACAACAAAATTGAGGATTGATACTTCTTATATATTCGAGGATTAAGTGCTTCTTATACTTCTTGAAGAGCACTTCATACTTCGTACTTCTTATACTTCGGGAATGATACTTCTATACAACAACAAGACTTCGTAACCTAGCAAAATAATAAGAGGCAAGTATATACTTTTTCAAGTTATTATTCTTCCGCTCGTTCCTTCGTCAACAAAGGTCAAAGTCATCTACTCAAGCACCACATGTCTCGCTCCAAAGGACTACACGAAGATGGATTTTTATCAAGAATCGCTCTTCGAGCAACACTCAAGAAAAATAGGGCAAAATGTAGGTACCAAAAATCACACTTGACGCGTGGCGCATTACGAATGGTGGAGTAACTTAACCAAGATAGCTTAGTTTTTACGAGATAGCACGAGGCTGCGAAGTAAGACCTGAAGATAGCTAGATGATAATTAGCGAGGTAAAGAAGACTTGCACAAGAATATATCTCGCGAGATGATGAAACACACGAAGTAACACCCCGAAGTAACACCCTGAAGTAACTCCCCGAAGTGTGGATTGTTACGCAAGAAAAGGTAGAGCATGCGAAGTGTGGATTGTTACGCAAGAAATAGGACAGCTGTCAGCGAAGTAAAATGAGCTTTCAGCGAAGTAAAATGAGCTTTCAGCGAAGTAAAATGAGTTGTCATAAA
Source organism: Papaver bracteatum (assembly GCA_023529315.1). Classification (NCBI taxonomy): domain Eukaryota; kingdom Viridiplantae; phylum Streptophyta; class Magnoliopsida; order Ranunculales; family Papaveraceae; genus Papaver; species Papaver bracteatum. The sequence goes on along the minus strand of JAJJWX010000401.1, from coordinate 10,154 downwards.
ATAGGTCATGCATCCATTATGTAGTTTTCCTATAAATAAAGGACTTGGTCCATTGTAATAGAGGTTGGAATTTTTAGGAGGAGAGAGATCATATTTTATTTGAACTTATCTTCATCTTCTTCTTCCCCAAAACTAGATCTAGAAGAGCTCCAAAACTCTTTAATGGAGTCTCACCTTGAAAATCAATTACTTATGTAAACACCAAATATTCTAGTGAAAAACCCGTGGATGTAGATCCCTTTATGGATCGAACCACGTAAAAATTTGTGTGTCTCTTTTATATTTTTAACACTTCAAATTATCATTTTAGTATCCAAAAGTTAGATCTAGAAATTGTTCCATGGGTTTGAAGTTGAAATTTATTTAGATCTAGAAAAACATCATTTGGGTGTGACTGTGGGATTTTCCGCAGTTACAACCCCTTTGCTAAGGCAACAGCAAGAGCATGCCACGCTACTGCTACTTGGACTTGGAACAGTGCAAACACCATTTTGCAACACATAATTTATCAGCGGAAATGGACCCATAACGCAATTAACGGTTTCTAACAGAAATGTGCCCTCAGGACATAGCCCGCGACATTCTTCCCGCCCACATCTTAGTCGGAGGGTAAAAGCTGTCACAGATAATTTTTGTTAATACGTGTGTCAAGTACACTTACATATTCTCAAAGTACAAGTCCACCGCATTCACATTGATAAATGTGTACAGTTCATAGTTCAAATTCAATCAGTGAATATTCATAAATGAAGTTACTATTCTTGTACATATACATGTATGACCTAAAGGGTATAACTATGCACTCTTGTCCTAATCAGGTTGTGTTTTGTGATAATGGGTGATTGGTGTTGCCTTCAGAGATATGGCATTTAGGCAAGTTTAAGTGGTTTTAGGTGAAAATGGTGTTGGGTGCAATAATCAAAAACTAGGAAAAATCAAATAAGCAAAAGTTATTGATACTTAGCTCCTTTATAATGGAAGTGATCGATTTGATGAAACAGACGAGCTCTCCAAATCTCTGCAATAGCAACAAGGAAAAATCTTTGGAAAACAGAGTGAGTCACGTGTTCAACACGTTTCCATTAAGACATTAGCTCCCGGCTACACTCAAGAGTGATGCTATAGCCCTCATAGGACTAGAATATGTAGTAGATGCTCAACTTGTGCTTGGCAACTCCGAAAAAACCCGTAAGTAAAATGCGAACGCATAAGATAACATATAAAATATCTTCCCTTGGGGGTCCCTATAAAATATAAAGCAACCCCTTTCCCATAGATTTTACAAAAGTGGTGAATTTGTTTATATAATTTACAAATACAACTTCAGAAGAAAAACTCCCCGATGTGGGACTATAATGCTTATATAGTCTCTTAAAACAACTAAAATGTGGAAACTTCAGAATGTGGGACTAATAAGTTTTTCATTCACCAAAGAAAACAATAAATTATAATTTTATTAAAACCTTAATAATCATTTTTTTAGTAATCATTTTCCAACAATCCCTCACATGAATGAAAACTCAATAAAACATGAATAACACAGATAGCTCTAAGTAAATCAACACCCCAATCTCATGACCGAAATGTTTGATGCATGACACTAATCGTGCAAGTGTTGAGATCATACTAGTCATTTCTACGTCCTCTCCCTCACACAAAAGTGTGTTGACCCCATGGTCATACTATGGATGACACAAATCATAATAGTATAGAGAGCTTTCATCTTTGGTTCTCACATGGTGAGACTAAATGTATCTTTCACCAAAGTGAAAAAATTAGAGCGTCCACAGTCGTGGACTAAAAACTGAACTAAACCCCACTTAGTACACAAAACCAATCGCAGTGGGGCTGAACTAAAACCAAATATATGGTTTTAGTTGGAGAGAGAGTGAAATCTCGACCAAATTTGGTCGAGCTTCGACTAAAACTAAATATAGTCGCGGATGTTGAAAGTTCGTTTGGAAATGGGGGTATTTTAAAGTGTGTCTTTTTTCTTTTTAGGCGCGTACTCACAAATTACGCCTGTTGGTGAGGCGAGACGCAATGTACGCGTCACCCGAGCGGAAAGGGTGTGGTTACGCCCATGGGGCGCATGTTAATCTCTCGCCCATGGGAGGCGCAGGGTTTAGTTACCGCCCGCATGGGGCGAGAATTCTAAGGACGCCCATCCCTAGCGTTCACTTACAAAATGCGCCCCATTGGCGTACGCTGAAAGTTCGCCTGATACCAAATATCCGAATTTAAAATTTAAATTTCCGACCGTTTACATTCTTTCCATTGGACAATTTTCACGATATCTCAACGGTTATTTTTTCAAATAATCTTATATCTCGCCTTCCCAATGAAATTTAAAAGTTTACAAGTCAAAACAAAGATCACCGAGAGATTTATCCCAAAGTAGAAACTTGCAGAGACATAGCGAAGATTAAATTACCGGAATACTTGATGTGCGTGGTCGAAACATCATATTATTGTCCCAATGAACAGAGAAAGTTTATCGTCATCGCTTCCAGATGCTAACATACAACTAGCCACCCTATTGAAATTATCATGAAGGAACATGTGAGAAGATCATAATCGTAGGAAGGAAAAAAAAACCAGTAATATGTTTCACATACCGATTCCATGAGATTACATTCACATCACTTTATTTGCCTTGATAGTTGCCGCCGGTTTTTTCCTACGAATATCCCATATAGCAATAGTTCCATCACCGTAACATGAAGCAAAAACATCACGCTCCGAAGGACTCCACCGCAAGATGAAACAAAGTGCGTTATAAAGTGGAGCTGGTTGGCATCCATACTTCAAGGTCTTCCAATTAGCAGTAAAACAAATAAAACTTAAGGTTTCATCTTCAAGTTGGCATACGTACTTGGAGATCTTCCACACTTAAATCATGTCCATCAAAAGGAGTTGAGTCCACATTGCATGTTGCACTAGATGATGGCCCCCATAGGTGGATATGACTATCGCAATCCCCCGTGAACATGGAAATGGGGCGCACATTGGGCATACGCCCAACAACATATTGGATGGGGCGAACTTTTGGTGTACGCCCAAAGGTAATGCACACGGTTGTTTCACACGGTGGAGCATATTTTATGGGGCGAACGTTTGGTATACGCCCGAGTTGGGGCGTAATTTTAATCGTCTTTCGCATGGGGCGGATTTTGAATCTCGCGCTCCTCACTCGAGCGGACAACACCACCTACGTTTCCACCTTTTCGTAACTTAAGCATTCGTTTGATGGCAGGCGCACATTTGATTTACGCCTCATTCGGGCGTTTGCCAAGGTATCCGTCTAGTACACGCGCGTAGATTAAAGAAGCGCTCGGTATCAGGCGAAGATTGAAAAATTCGCTTGACCATAATTTTACTCTCACCCTAGTGTTGAAACACGTTCTAAACCAAATATTTTTGGTATTTGGTTTTAGTTTTAGTTTTAGGATAGTCCACGACTGTGGACGCTCTTGGTGACCCTTATTTCCAGTAATACCAAAACCATCAAAAACGAAAATCATATAAAAAAGCGCAGGAAATACCATTTTAGGCAGAGATGTCCATGAGGTCTTGAACCTTTGCTTAGTGAGATATTACCGGAATTACTTGCTAGAAACAGTGAATTATGTCTTGAACTGCTAGTGTTTGATGTAATTCGCGATAAAACCACGGATGATTTCTCCAAGGTTGCTGCCAAGCTCGTGCTGTTTTGTCCAATTTGGCCCTGGACATATCATGTTTCTCAGAATGCTCTAGAGAATCAAAGCTCATATTCTCATAGGAAGAGGCCCCACTTCCTCATTCAGATAGGAGAGTTTCCATAAAGAGTGTTACTGCTACACCCCACTTCAATCTTAAATTAAAATTATAGAACTCATTAAGACTTCTTAAAAGTCATCCTTCACATGCAGTCACACTATCACGTCTACACCATAGGGAAGGGATGGAGAATGAAATTCTCTGATAATGTTTACCTTTACCCACCACAAATTAGTTGTCTCATTCGAAACATTGATCTTGGTATCTCCAGTCAGCAAGGTTGAGTATCCTTCATGGAAAATTTAATTTATGAGATTAAGCCCCATCCCCCTCGATGCATTTCTAACTATCTCTTTGTATAAACCTTTCGTAAAATGTTGTGCGATATTCATCGCTTTGACTTTATCCAATCAATGGAAATAACGCCGATTGAGATTAGTTATTTTTAGCTTTAGCTATTATAGCTTAGCTAACATAATGTATAGATATAGATGGCATAGGCCTATGCGAGAGGAATGTCTTCTAAAAAGCATCTTAGGCACTCGGCCCCTCTCGTTCTTTATCTAACGTAATACTCTCATTCCATAATAAATTGAGCAATATATGTCGGTTGGAAATCTTCCAAAAAACAAACCCTCATGCTAGAGTGAAACCATATCCACTCGTAGACTTAGACTCCTTTGAGTCAACTATCCAATTTGCATCATAAAGTCCCTCAAGGACAAAGAAGATACCTTTCATAAATCAAATAAAAGGTAATAGAGTATTTTAGGTACCATAATACTCTACTCAGTGCATCTGAATGCTCTTGCTCTGGACTACAATTATATCTATTTAACTTACTCACAATATAGGAAATATCTGGACTCTTACTGTTCATTAAATTCATCAGAAATCCTATATCTCTTGAGTATTCAAGTTAAGATACTCCACTGCCCTTATTTTTCTTGAGTCTACAAGAATAATCGTACGGAGTACAAGCAGGCTTACAATCATACTGAATTCAACATAATGAGAATGAATAAGACTATAAATGTTTGATTATATTCTAATCCTCATCCCTAAGATTACATCAAAAGGGCCTAGGTCTTTCAAGTCAACGTTCTCATTCAATGCATGTTTTAGTGGAATTAATCACATCTATGTTTGTATCAAGTTGTTGATGGTGGTTTTTTACTCAGGGGTAAAATCGTAAGACCCTATTCAGACAGTGACGTCACAAGTCTTAAACGCATTTATTGAACCCTTTAATATGTATGCGAGAAAATTACCAAGGTACCTTTTTTAAATAATTACTAATTAGGGTTTTGATCGGCCATAACCCTAATTCTCACGCCACATGTGCCGATGGAAAACCATGCCAGCCACACCCACCGCGCCAAGGCATGCCAACCATGTTAGCCGCACCCCTGTGCCAATGGAAAACCATGCCAGCCACACCCAACGCGCCATGGCATGCCAACCATGCTAGCCGCACCCCTGTGCCAATGTAAAACCATGTCAGTCACTTAGCACGCCAAGGAATGCCAACCATGCTAGCCGCACCATATGCCAATGGAATGTCAAACCCTTTTCCCCACCATGCCAAGCCAAACCGCACCTTTCCTTGGACCTAGCCATGCTAGACGCACCATCCAAATGACATGCCAAACCCTTGGCCCCACCATGCCAATCCTAACCGCACCTCTCCTTGGACCTAGCCATGCTAGCCGCACCATATGCCAACGGCATGCCAAACCCTTGGCCCCACCATACCAAGCCAAACCGTGCCTTGGCCCTAACCATGCTAGTCGTATCATATGCGTACGGCATGCCAAACCCTTGGCCCCACCATGCCAAGCCAAACCGCGCCTTTCCTTGGCCCTAGCCATGCTAGCCGCACCATGTGCCAACGGCATTCCAAGCCCTCGGCCCCACCATGCCAAACACACCTATCCAATCCACCATGCTGGCCTTCCCTACACGACTACCAAAATGGAGGCATCAAACAATCAACGACCCCCTTCAATCCCAGGACCAAATCCAAGCCATCCAAGGTTACCAGACAACGCATGGTAACCTTTGGCCCGAAAACCTAAGTTTGGCTACGCCAAACCATGCCATGCCAACCTAGCCGCACCACCTTGATGGCCTTCCCTACGCGGCTACCAAAACGAAGGCGTGAGACAATCAACAGTCCCTCTTCAATCCCATGAAAAAAATCCTAGCCATCCAAGGTTACCAGACAACGCATGGTAAACTTTTGCCCGAAAACCTAATTTTGGCCACGCCAAACCATGCCATGCCAACGACATCCCAACCTAGCCGCGCCACCATGCTGGCCTTCCCTACACAGCTACCAAAACGAATGTGTATGACAATCAATGGTCCCCCTTCAATCCCATGAGAAAATCCTAGCCATCCAAGGTTACCAGACAACGCATGGTAACCTTTGGCCCGTAAACCTAATTTTGGCCACGAAAAATAATGCCATGCCAACGACATCCCAACCTAGCCACGCCACCATGCTGGCATTCCCTACGCGGCTACCAAAACAAATACGTACGACAATCAACTGCCCCCCTTCAATCCCAGGAGAAACTTTTAGCCATCCAAGGTTACCAGACAACGCATGGTAACCTTTGGCCCGAAAACCTAAGTTTGGCCACGCCAAACCATGCCATGCCAACCTAGCCACGCCACCATGCCGGCCTTCCCTACGCGGCTAACAAAAAGGCGTACAACAATCAACGGTCCCCTTTCAATCCCATGAGCAAATCCTAGCCATCCAAGGTTACCGGATAATGCATGGTAACCTTGGCCCGGAAAACCTAAATTTGTCCACGCCAAACCATGCCATGCTAACGGCATGCGCACCTAGACGCGCCACCATGCTGGCCTTCCCTACACGGCTACCAAAATAAAGGCATGCGATAATCAACGGTCCCCTTCAATCTCCAGAGCAAATCCTAGCCATCCAAGTTGCACAACGCATGGTAACCTTTGGCCCGAAAACATAAGTTTTGCCACGCCAAACCATGCCATACCAATCTTAATACCAACTCTGCGCCCACCATGCTGGCCTTCCACGTTGGTACCAAAACGAAGGCGTGTGATAATCAACGATCCTCCTTAATCCCGGGATAAAATCATAGATATCTAAGGTTATCGTACAACGCATGGTAACCTTTGGCCCGAAACCTAAGTTTGGCCACGTAAACCATGCCATGCCAACAGATGCCAACTAGCCGTGCCACCATGCTGGCCTTCCTACGCGACTAACAAAACGAAGCATACGATAATCAACGGCTCCCCTTCAATCCCATGAGCAAATCCTACCCATCTAAGGTTACCAAACAATGCATGGTAACCTTTGGCCCGAAAACCTAAGTTGGCCACGCCAAACCATGCCATGCCAACCTAGCCGCGGCACCATGCTGGCCTTCCCTACGCGGCTACCAAAATGGAGGCGTGCGATAATCAACGGTTTCCCTTCAATCCCAGGAGCAAATCCTAGCCTTCCAAGATTACTTCGACAACACATGGTAACCTTTGACCTAAAAACCTAGTTTGGTCACGCCAAACCGTGCCAAGGCATGTCATGCCAATCTAGTCGCACCACCATGCCATGCCAATGGCATGCCGCCCTTGCCGCGCCACCTTCCGGCCTTCCCTATCTGACACCAACAAACGACGATCAACGGCTACCTTTCCTCTTAAAATGCAAAATCTCGACCGTTGAAGATCACCAAGACATCAAGTCTCCCAAAGATCGACTTGCTTGCAACAACAATATGCTACATGTTTTCCACAAAAACATTCGAGACATCGACGCATATTACAAACTGGGATCCTCTTTGGGTATTGAGCGGTTTTAAATCGTTGGCAGATTAAGACAAGACATGGCACGTGGAAGCACGCGACTTCGTGTCTTAGGTCATTGGCCGGCACGTTTTACACCTCTATAAGACTACAATAAAATAAAAGGTAAAAAGTTTGGGAATTATTTGTTTGCTTTGGCTAAATTTCGGATAACAAGCATATTGAATCGAAAATGTTTGGTGCACAAAAGGAGCACCGCGTGTTTGGTGGGAAAAAAGCACCGGTGGACCCCACCTTTGGCCCCACCCCCCTGCAAATCTCCCCAGGGCTGCCCTAACAGCCCTTGGATCTCTTTTGCGGTGTGAATTCATTGTACACACCTTCGGTGTGTGTATCATTGCTCTATTGGAATAATGATTTGGAAGACTTTAGCAAAGGCTGATGACCAATTACTTCTTCTCATTAATTTACCCCGCCAACCATTTTCAACCCTTCAAATTAAAAAAGTTGAATAAAAAGAACATGATCATTCCCATTAGGAATTATAAATCATAGACATACCAAAAATTTCTAGATCCTTTGTTTCTCTTTTTCAAAAAGCATTCCACAATAGGCGATATTGTATCACTTTATACTATTCTCTTTTGAGTCTTTTTTATAAAGTTGGGCCCTATAAAGTTTTATACTATTCTCTTTTCTTTATAAAGTTTGAATTAGTATCAGAAAGAATTGATTTCTAGTAGGGGTGAGCATTTTATCCGTAATTGACGCGTTTAACTAAGACCAACGTATTTTGTGGATGGATGTCCTGACCGTTCTCTAATAGGTTAGACGCTAAAAGAGATTTTTAAAACCTAACGGATAACGGATTGGGCCTGGTGTAACCTTAAAAACCGTTGGACATCCATATCAGATTAGATCAAGGGCATTTATATAGTTTATAAAAAATATATAGATAATTTTAGAATTTTTAAAGTGTTTGCTTGGAGTGTTGTCCATGACACTTCTATATTTACATACAGATATAAAATGTGTAGGTTATATAAGAAGTCATCTATATTGGTTCTATGTTTTCTTTATGAATTTTAACTAACACAAATTTGTTGGATTATCCGCACCCAATCCGTTCATCTGACGCATCCATTGAATGCAAATCTATTGGATGTTGGATTGCGATGCCAAATATGAAATCCGTAGTGGATTGTTTTGGATACGGATGAGGTAAAAACTAGGTCCATAAGACCCATGCTCACCCCTATTTCCTACAATCAATCCTTTACTTTATTCCACTTTTTCGTACCACTGCCGATTCTTACACTTTAACCCGCATTGCATTATATATACAAGAAAGAAATTTATTTAGTCTCGCCGATGTTAACCTTTAACATATATTTACTCCCAAACTTACATGAATGTTATCGTAGGTTACTGTTAGGTGGGAAAGGAACCAAAATCCATTTTGGATAAAGGGTTTTCTATTTAATTAATATAGCTTTGGATCCCATTATGTTGGTACTTCCATTAGTAGGGTTACAAAAATTTAGAGCAGATTATAATATATCCACCACATTTAGTAAGATTGTAAGATGGATAACCTCACTCGGATGAATACTCTTATATGTTCAAAAGATGATGACAGAGAAGAAATAATTTCTATGGTTTACAAATGTATTATTTTTTTTTATCACTATGATGACATTTTGAAGATGTTTCTTTCATTCAGTATTATGGATACTGGATTTCTCCAATGATGATATCAGTTATTCTTCAGATTGATGATTGACACAGTTAACGGTGTTCCAACAACAATTTTCAAGGTTGTTTAACAAAACAAAAGTTGGGAGTTATGACTTCACCGACTGTGGCACTAAGTGAATCATATGTTTTTCATTAATCATTCTGGACAGAAATGAAATTATTATTCAAAGACACTACACCATTTTTACATTAGCAACGGCCGGGTTGTTCTTGTTGGGTTATAGCGAGATCCACGTGGGCAAACCGCATGTTGCAGTTTTTCAACGCATAAGCTCGTTAGTGACTCTTGGTCAGCAACGGGGATTCGCAACGGCAACCGGCCGTTGCAAAACATGTTCATTCGTAATAGAAGTCTGTCATTGCTAAGAGAGCCTTCTAATTACAAGAATACCTCAGGAACTAAATTTTATTGGTTGTGGTTAATTAGCAAATAAATCAAAGACGTTGCTAATTTTTTTGCAACAAAAAAAAAAAGGTCAAGTCTTCATTGACCTAGTCAAAATCCATTCCCCCTCATTTACTCTCATTAACTTGATTCCTCCTATATTTAGCATTCCATTGCATATACAAACCATGACACATATATTCACTTTCATTTCCATATTCAACATTATGAAAAAAGAATTCTTCAATTGAAATAACAAGTATGAGTATTTGATACAAACTATACATCCATTTAATGGACATACATTTTCAACCATACTTAGTTCCTAAGTTCAGTTTGTATAGAGTTCCTAAATTTTAACTCTAAATCTCTATGAGATATTACATTATAACTTACAAATCTTACACAATTGCTAAGGACTAATATTTCTTGCTTTGTTCTCCAACCT
>JAJJWX010000400.1:490000-633996 GCA_023529315.1 Papaver bracteatum | reverse complement strand
CACCATTAAGATGAAAATGAGATGGAAACATACCAAATTTGGAACAATAATCAGTATCTAAGTGCGTAACAGACTCACCTAGAACATCATAGACCCCTGCCGGATAAGATGATAAATCGTTTGGATCCGCCACACCCAAAACAAGCTGCAAATCAATGTATGGGGCCATCTGTGTGCAAGAAAGACCAATAACTTTTCTAATCATTTTCTAGAATGAGTAGGATGACAATGGATCCATAATGTCCATCATCTGTATACTACAAGGAGATTACGAAAGTATAAGAAGGTTTATAGCAAGAGACTACACCTGCAACTTATGATTATCCCCAAAATTAGTTGCCCCTAATTTACCCCTGAATAGAACACACACTCGCGGAAACTGGCAATGCTTATTCATTTAGTTGCAATGACTTATTTTCTCTGGATTCAGCTTTCTTAGAATTATACACAAACTTGCTTTCCTGCACATTACAAAAACTTAAGTGATTAAGTTATACTCTACACAAGTAAAACAACAAACAACAATAAAGTCTCATTTTCAGCTCACTTATTTTATCATTATCATCGTCATACTAAACGTGTAGTGCCGCTTACAAACTTGCTTGCCTGCACATTACAAAAACTTAAGCGATTAAGTTATACTCTACACAAGTAAAACAAAAAACAACAATAAAGTCTCATTTTCAGCTCACTTATTTTATCATTATCATCGTCATACTAAACGTGTAGCGCCGCTTGCAACAAGCCAACATCGAATCAAACAAAAGTGGGGGAGATCCATTGAGACAATGTTGCATAACAAATGCACATAATTAGAATAGAAAGTTTAACAAGTCTTAAGGTTTGTAGATATCTCTAAATCGAGTAAACAACTAAAATTAAACCATAACCCAAAAAAGAACAAGGGATTTTTTACAGTAACCTACTCAAAAACCTACTTCTAAAAAAACCAATGTAAAGCATCAAAACATGGTACAGAGAAAACTTTACGTATGAGAATGCATCTATGTAATAAACAAATTAGAGAGTAACCTAAACACCTCGCTATTTTTCTTAAAACTAGCAAAAGATGATAAGATATCATCGGACAATTATTCATATCCCTTTCAATGCCAGAACCTTTATTGAGCAATAAGAATATTAGCTTTACTCAGTACATCAAATGCTTGAGGAGTGAAAGTCATAGTTGAAGTCAGAATCCAAATCATAATGTGCAAAATTAAGAGAGATACGATTACCACTTCTGAAAGTCGATAAGTGAAACCTTCTCCAATTAGCAGAAATTTAGAACATGCACACATGTATGTGAGAATACTCTAAGTTGGAAGTGAACTTGTATGAAGTACCAGCAGAAGCAAAATCTTCTTCTCTGCAATCCATGAAGCTAAACCTTGTGAGATGACAAAACCAAACATTGTAATGCCAAACCTTAGGGTTAAGTATTGGCACCATTATGCTAAATCTAGGGAATATAAGCTAACAGAAAGAGACATAGATGAATATCCCGGATGTATGTCTCCCTACCACCCTACAAGGAAGCAACAAAAAATTTAAGTAAGTGACAAAAGGAAACAAAGTAAATCTCAAACTACCATCCTAGAAGAATAAGTTACAATTCAAAATTACTTATGCATAATAGTTTCACGCTTTCAAACTGAAAGCGATAGCTAGATTATTATTTAAATTTGTTGAGGCGTAGTCATACGAAATGAAACAAATATTATGGTAGCATGAATTCAAAAACGATTAAAAAGCAAAAGGTAACAAATAAGATACTCACTATTATACTATGACTATGATTGAACACTTAACTAAAGAAAGGTTTAAAGTATCTTCATTTACAAGGGATTTATAATGGAGCAATCTTACTCATTTGGGATGTTTGCAAACAAAAATACAAGGAGGTGGTTTAAGAGAGTATGGTTTTAGTGCGGAACATACCAGTGACAACAAAAAGTTAAAGAATTTTTATGTGCCACCTCCTTGTATCCTCCTTGATGTTAATTGCACATTCAGGTGCAAGGTTCTTATAAGGAGAAAAAAAATGAAAACTTAACTAAACCATTTGTAGAATCCAATTCCTTTATAGACATTTGTGATGACTTTGTGCAGCATTACAGGGTTTCTCTTGGAAGTCACTCAACACATCCATACACGGACAACAAGCTCTTATGTCAATGAAAATATTGTAAAGCGATGTCTCGAGAATATATAGTGCCACTTTTTTGTCTCACTTTGACAAAGACTCAACATCAAACTCCGATTTACTATAAAGTATCTACTAAGTGACCACTTTGAAACAAGCATTCAAAGAGATGTATCCAGATGTCTAATTTTTTCAATAGACTGATGTGAATCTATACAAGCCCCTTAAGATCATCTAGTATGTTAAGTAAAAATCTAGTAGATGATAAAAGTTAGATGAATTAGATGAATTCTTTGACTCATACTGTCTCATGATCGTGGGATAGAATATTATGGATCTTTGGATCCTGCATAGCCTTGGCCTACAATAAAAATAACACAATTGTTAGTTATCTAAACTGAAAGTTGTAAGTACTTGAAGTAATCTTTTCTAAAGATGACTACTATATTACAACAGAAGGTAGAAAGAAGAGATTTCTCACTGTCTCTCCTTCAAATCATCGACCTGATATCACTGTGGTTCATTTTTTTAATTTTTGCCACACATCTGCACTAGCATTCCAAGACATAAACTTAAGAATGCAACTTATATATGATTATTAAGAAGTGCAATTTGGTATTTCAATATTCAAAAATAAAAATCATATCCATTAGATCAAGTATTCTACCTTCTTACACCATCCATCAATTCCTGGTTATTTTGGTCATTCTTTTAGTCCTTCTTGGTATTTCTATAGTGTTTTTCGTATTCCTTCATGAAGAACTGGATTGCTCCTTTCCTGGTGTAACCCTTGGGGAATGTTGGATCAAGTTCAATGCACTTCTTCCTTGGCCCCCTAGGGTAAGGCTCCTAGCTTGGTGTAACATGCTATTTTGTTTGCTATATATATACTTGTGTTAGAAAAAAACAAATGTCACAAACTGAACCAATACGTCATTCCTTTCTGAAAAACTAATATCAAAAGACAATAATACCTTTGGGTCTTTGGGATTCCTTCCTACAGCTTCTCAGATAGTGACTACAGGCCTGGGGTTTTTTAAGCTTGAAAAAGTCATTTACTCCGAGACCATAATTATTCTAAATTATGGTTTTATAAATCAAGTTATCCATAATTATTTTTAAGAAAAATGGTACGGATCTAGTTGATTATGACATAATACAAACCTCTCGTATATTTTTCAACAAGGGCGGATAAAGGGATCAGCCCAAGAGTGTCTTAAAAACTCCTGAGTTGGATTAAGCCTTCCTTCTCCAATTTTAAGAAACTCCCTACAAAGAAGTCAAATAAAAATGTAGAAAAACAAATATTAGTACGTTATATATTGACAACTTCACATATAACACATGCATTCTTAAAACCTCAAATCCAACATGGAACCTTTGTGAAACCTTCCCTGTGAAATTTGAACAACAACCAGTAAGTACAAACCTAAAATTCCTGAAGATAATACAAAATACAAGAAAGACTCTTGGTTACATTCACCAAGACTCTTGGTTATATTCACCACTAAAGATCTGTGAACCTTACTTGCAATAAAATCCAAAACTCTCAGTGCTTCTTAGGGTAGTTCCAGCAAATACTAGATATGTAATATTAGTTTAACCTCAATATATACAAGCGCAAATGATAATTTGGATGGTGAGACACTCGATCATGTCACTAAATGAAGCTAACCTAGTCTAGAAACTCATCTGTTTTATCCCAATTATCATCAACAACATATTCATTTTCACAAATAAGATTCAGAAATGAAATTCACGAGAATATATACTGATTATGCAAAAAGAACAAAAATATGATTGTCGTACTCAAACTTGAACAACCTATTAACCCATCACATAAAACATAAGGAACTAATTAAAAATGCAACCAAAAGGAAGAATAAAGACAAATCTATGAGTAACATCCTTAAAACATGATTATGTTCAACAACAAGAAATCTTAAACATGATACACAATATAACTTAACTAACCTGAATACATGATTCACAGACTAGATTTAAACCCATAAACTAACTATCACGAAAATCAAAATCAACTATACCTGATGAAAATTTGCTGAACTGCAACTTAAGTTGTTGAGATCTACCTGAAATCAACCAATAAAACAATTATTGTTAAACCCAGTGACCAAAATCGACCAGTAAAAGAAAAACAAAAGAAAAAAGAAAACTTAAATCCAAAACCCTTATTGTACCTGATGAAGAACTACAACTAGCGCTGAGATTTACCTGAAATCCACCAATAAAATAATTATTGTTAAACCCCATGAAGAAAATCGACCAGTAAAAGAAAAAGAAAGAAGGAAAAAAATCTTCAATTAAAACCCCTAATTGTACCTATACCTGGTGATTTTGTAAATTAAACCTAACTGCTGCAGAATTGATAGATGGAAAAGGTTAATATTAGTGAGATATTCTGATATAAGGGTTTAATTAGGCTTCAATGGTGGAAATTTGAGAAAGGAGGAGAAATTTTGGGTGGTATTGCTTTTTCTCTGTGAATGAAGGAGAGAGAGACGAGGTGAAGGCGTGAGTGAAGCAATAGAGAGAGAGAGGGGATGCGAAAGAGATATGAATCGGTGCTAACGAGGTGGGACATGGAGGGACCCGCCTAAGAAAAGTAGCACTGATTCAACTAGGTCAAGCGGTCGCGGTGTGGGTTGATGATTTAGGGATATAATTATAATTAAAAAAAATTTAGAACGACCGTTTTTAGCGCTCTGGGATGTTCTCCCGAAATTTATCACAACAATGACCGTCTTGACCGGTCCACGGTCCGTTGACCGTCAATGAGGGTCGAATCTGTGGGTCATTTTGACCCCTATTTCCACTAGTGAACTGAACATAAATCTTCAAGAAAATTGTAACAAACATCAACAAATGTTCAAGGCAGAACAAACTCATTGTATGGAAAGCAATTGCAGTATAAGGCAGAACAATCTGCTATTATACAGGACCAGTTAGATTGCCTGGATTTATCATTACCAGGATTGAACAGTGATGCCTTTTGATTTGACAAATTTATTATCAAGTTGGACATAAGAGTGAGACATTATATGCATCCACGTGATCACAATCTTGATGTTTCTCAAAGTATAGCGCAAAAGGGAAAATAGCAAATAATGAACACCTACAAGATCTAGAGGGTGAAGCTACTATGGTAGTGGCAACACTTTTAGAAAATATTGCATTTGCAGCTTCTTTTACAGTCCTTGGGAGGCTAATCCAGTCAAGGCAAGACAACTTTGGCTAGAAGAACAACTTTCACAATTTTTACTGTTCTTAACAGTCTAACCATGTTATATCATGTTCGTCTTTGTTCAGTTACTATTTATGTTAAGCTTTAAGGTGCAAATTTAGGTTCGTCTCCATTATATGATATCCCGTCTCATTGCAGAAAAAGTGAAGATGGGCTGCCCGTAAAACATTAGTTAGCTTTAAACACATTCGTATCTAATGATAATATCTCAGAATTAAGCAAGTAATGCCCATATGAAAATCAATTGCACAGCTTCCTCTAAAATAAAAGCTAATTACCTCGTCAAAAGGATGAGATTCTGGGTTTTCTTTGGATTGCTCTTGTAAGCGCTGCAATGAAGAAGCATAAGTAGCTTCAGTAAGATCATGTATTCAGCTAGATACTTATTATAAGAATTTTCAAGTTCCTGTAGCTAAAACCTCACTGCTTTTGGGATTGATTTTCGGGATGGAGCAGCTTATAGGACTACACTTTTTGGGTGTGTGCATTAAGTGTTAGCAAGATGTTATCAGCTACTTGTTACAGTCGAACCTCGATAAATGAATGTTCTTGGGACCAAGAAAAAATATTCGTTTAACGAGATTATTTATTTATCGATAAATGAATATTTATCCATTTAGACAATATTTTCTTAATTAAGAAGTTAAATTGTATAGGAGAAAATGTACAAGTATACCTAGGAAATATTGGTCAAAATTCTTATCTATAATTCAATTAACATTCATTTTCTTTTGAATTAAATGGTGTCATTTCTAATTTACGTCATAGAAATGTGATGGACGTCGAACATCTTTTGAACCATCCTAACGAGAATGATGCAGTTGTGGAGTCTCCAACAGACGAAGAATTATTGAGTTAGTAATGAATAATGAGAATAATCCTGAACCATATGATAGTAGCGTCGTACCAAATGTGTTATCCAATGATTTTTTTCAAGCGATGGTCACTTTAAAAAATTAATTACTACAACAAGAGCAAAATATTCTAGAAATTGTCCAAGCATTGCATAAAATTAAGGATACGGTGCATTTTGGTTTGGGTGGAAGAAAAATACAACCAACCATAGATGTTTTTTTTTTAATTCATTCTTACATATATTTTTTTATGTAAAATTTTCTGATTATGTATTTTGGTTTATTTTTATATATTTTTTATATATATAATTCAGTGATTATTCGTTTATATTTCTATAGGGCATTTAAGGATTCAATTTTTTTTTTATTCATTAATGCATTAAGCGAGGTTATTCATTTATCATCTTGGCCCAAGTCGGGACCGGAGAAAATTATTCATTTGGCGAGGTTATTCATTTATCTAACATTCATTTATCGAGGTTCGACTGTACATAACATAGCTAGTTCTCTGTAACTGAAATTTCAGACAACAATCAATCAAAATATGAAATAATTCAAACTTGACTTAAAATTGCATACTTTCCGTAAAACCAAACAAAAATTTAGATCTTGTTGACTTACAAGTCTACATCAACAGGACCTTGTTCAAATTCTGGAACACCTTAGTCAACATTTGGTACCTTCTTTTCTTTCTTCGTCTGGTTTTTGGAGGCCATCTGACCCATTTCTTCAACATTTGCTTCCGTCTGACCCTTTCCTTCCAACTTTCTCCTCTTCACTTTGTTTTTCCAATTCTGTCTTTCATGTTTTTTTCTCAGTATTTTTGCATTCTCTCATTGAGTCATACTTTGCGAACCACTAAAATAGGAGAAACCACATAATTAGGACCTAAATGATGTCTTGCAAAAACATTCAATAATTCACGTCGATACAAGTGTAAGCCAAAATAATAATCTACTCAAAATAATAACATCTGATTGTACAAAATTGTAAGTTATCAAAGACACTAAAATATAGCCAAAACGAGAATACCTTAATACCTCATCATTATAGTTGGACCACCAGTGATGTAGAACATCTAGACCAAGTCACCCTTGTTTGACATTAGTGTCAAACCGTATTCTATTTCTAGTATTATTTCCTAATTCATGATTTTCCTTATTTTAGAACTATTCTAGAACATGCTAGTTTCCTAGTTTAGTATGATTTCCTTTTCTAGTTTTATTACTTTTAGGAAATAGTGAAGCCTATATAAGAAGGCCTATCCTTGTAGAATTTCGACACATTCACATTATTATCTTATTTGATTTATCAAAGATATTTTATTTAGTTATTGTTCTCTAGTTTTCTTATAGCTTTTGTGAATCTATTGATTTCACACTAGTTTTCACTATCTTTTGGATCCTTGATCCAAGTTATTACGCTTCCGCTTCGTTAAGTGGTACCAGAGCCTCGATTGAGAGCCTCCACTAACATGGGTGATAAGAAGACTAAAGAATTAGGGATCACTTTGAAGAAGAAACTAGAAACTGATATGCAAGCAGTGGGAATCAGTATTGAAAAGAAGCTAATCACAGTAATCACTAGTGGAAATGGGGGTCAAAATGACCCACAGATTCGACCCTCATTGACGGTCAACGGACCGTGGACCGGTCAAGACGGTCATTGTTGTGATAAATTTCGGGAGCACATCCCAGAGCGCTAAAACGGTCGTTCTACAAATTTTTTAATTACAATTATATCCCTAAATCATCAACCCACACCGCGACCACTTGACCTAGTTGAATCAGTGCTACTATTCTTAGGTGGGTCCCTCCATGTCCCACCTTGTAAGCATCGATTCATATCTCTTTCGCATCCCCTCTCTCTCTCCATTGCTTCACTCACGCCTTCACCTCGTGTCTCTCTCCTTCATTCACAGAGAAAAAACAATACCACCCAAAATTTCTCCTCCTTTCTCAAATTTCCACCATTGAAGCCTAATTAAACCCTTATATCAGAATATCTCACTAATATTAACCTTTTCCATCTATCAATTCTGCAGCAGTTAGGTTTAATTTACAAAATCACCAGGTATAGGTACAATTAGGGGTTTTAATTGAAGATTTTTTTCCTTCTTTCTTTTTCTTTTACTGGTCTATTTTCTTCATGGGGTTTAACAATAATTGTTTTATTGGTGGATTTCAGGTAAATCTCAGCGCTAGTTGTAGTTCTTCATCAGGTACAATAAGGGTTTTGGATTTAAGTTTTCTTTTTTCTTTTGTTTTTCTTTTACTGGTCGATTTTGGTCACTGGGTTTAACAATAATTGTTTTATTGGTTGATTTCAGGTAGATCTCAACAGCTTAAGTTGCAGTTCAGCAAATTTTCATTAGGTATAGTTGATTTTGATTTTCGTGATAGTTAGTTTATGGGTTTAAATCTAGTCTGTGAATCATGTATTCATGTTAGTTAAGTTATATTGTGTATCATTTTTAAGATTTCTTGTTGTTGAACATAATCATGTTTTATGGATGTTACTCGTAGATTTGTCTATATTCTTCCTTTTGGTTGCATTTTTAATTAGTTCCTTATGTTTTATGTGATGGGTTAATAGGTTGTTCAAGTTTGAGTATGACAATCATCTTTTTGTTCTTTTTGCATAATCGGTATATATTCTCGTCAATTTCATTTCTGAATCTTATTTGTGAAATGAATATGTTGTTGATGATAATTGGGATAAAACAGATGAGTTTCTAGACTAGGTTAGATTCATTTAGTGACATGATCGAGTGTCTCACCATCCAAATTATCATTTGCGCTTGTATATATTGAGGTTAAACTAATATTGCATATCTAGTATTTGTTGGAACTACCCCAAGAAGCACTGAGAGTTTTGGATTTTGTTGCAAGTAGGGTTCACAGATCTTTAGTGGTGAATATAACCAAGAGTCTTGGTGAATGTAACCAAGAGTCTTTCTTTTATTTTTTTCTAGTTGCATCACAACGACATGATATTTGTATTTTGTATTATCTTCAGGCATTTTAGGTTTGTACTTACTGGGTGTTGTTCAAATTTCATAGTGAAGGTTTCACAAAGGTTCCATGTTGGATTTGAGGGACCCTGGACAACCAACCCCCTAGTATTTGATAACTCTTCCTTCAAGTAAGACTATTTTATACACTTCAAATTTTATCTATGTTTTAAGAATGCTTGTGTTATATGTGAAGTTGTCAATATATAACGTACTAATGTTGTTTTCTACATTTTTTATTTTACTTCTTTGTAGGGAGCTTCTAAAACTGGAGAAGGAAGGCTTAATCCAACTCCGAGTTTTTAAGACACTCTTGGCTGATCCCTTTATCCGTCCCTTGTTGAAAAATATGCAGAGGTTTGTATTATGTCATAATCAACTAGCATCCGTCACCATTTTTCTTAAAAATAATTATGGATAACGGATTTATAAAACCATAATTTAGAATAATTATAGTCTCAGGTAATGACTTTTTCAAGAAGCAAAAGTACCCCGAGGCTGTAAGTCACTATACAGAAGCTTTGGGAAGGAATCCCAAAGACCCAAAGGTATTATTGTCTTTTGATATTAGTTTTCTGTAAGGACGCGTATTGGTTCAGCTTGTGACATTTGTTCTGTTCTAACACAAGTATATATATAGTAACATAATAGCATGTTACACCAAGCTTTGAGCCTTACCTGAGGGTCTGAAGGACGCAGAGAAGTGCATTGAACTTGATCCAACATTCCCCAAGGGTTACACCAGGAAAGGAGCAATCCAGTTCTTTATGAAGGAATACGACAAAACACTAGAGAAATACCAAGAAGGACTAAAACATGACCAAAATAACCAGGAATTGATGGATGGTGTAAGAAGGTAGAATACTTGATCCTGCGGATATGATTTTTATTTTTGAATATTGAAATACCAAATTGCACTTCTTAATAATCATATATAAGTTGCATTCTTAAGTTGATGTCTTGGAATGCTTGGGCAATGTGTGGCACAAAATAACAAAATGAAACACGGTGATATCAGTGCTGATGATTTGAAGGAGAGACATGTGAGAATATCTGTTCTTTCTACTTTCTGTTGTAATATAGTAGTCATCTTTAGAAAAGATTACTTGCAAGTACTTACAGCTTTCAGTTTAGATAACTAACAATTGTGTTATTTTTATTGTGCAGGCCAAGGCTATGCAGGATCCAGAGATCTAGAACATTCTATCTGACCCAGTCATGAGACGGGTATGTGAGCCGTCAGCAATTCATCTAACTTAACTGAACTGAACTTTCTCATCATCTGCTAGATTTTTACTTAACATACTAGATGATCTTAAGGGGCTTGTATAGATTCACATCCAATCTATTGAAAAAAAAATTAGGCATCTGGATACATCTCTTTGAATGCTTGTTTCAAAGTGGTCACTTAGTAGATGCTATAGTAAATCAGAGTTGATGTTGGTCTTTGTCAAAGTGAGACAAAAAAGTGGCACTATATATTCTCTGAGACACGCTTTACAATATTTTTCATTGACATATGAGTTGTTGTCTGTGTATGACAGGTGTTGAGTGACTTCCAAGAGAACCCTAATGCTGCACAAAGTCATCTGAAATGTCTATAAAGGAATTGGATTCCTGCAAATGGTTTAGTTAAGTTTTCATTTTTTCTCTCCTTATAAGAACCTTGCACCTGAATGTGCAATTAACATCAAGGAGGATACAAGGAGGTGGAAATACTGAAAATTCTTTAACTTTTGTTGCTCGCCTGGGTATGTTCCGCACTAAAACCATACTCTCTTAAACCACCTCCTTGTATTTTTGTTGCAACCAGCCCAAAATGAGCAAGACTGTTCCATTATAAATCCCTTGTAAATGAAGATACTTACAAACCTATCTTTAGTTAATTTTTCAATCATAGTCATAGTATAATAGTGAGTATCTTCTTTGTTACCTTTGCTTTTTAATCGTTTTGAATTCATGCTGCCATAATATTTGTTTCATTTCGTATGACTACGTCTCAACAAATTTAAATAATAATCTAGCTATCATTTTCAGTGCTTGAAAGCGTGAAACTATTATGCTTATTCTTCTAGGATGGTAGTTTGAGATTTACTTTGTTTCCTTTTGTCACTTACTTAAATTTTTTGTTGCTTCCTTGTAGGGTGGTAGGGAGACGTACATCCAGGATATTCATCTATGTCTCTTTCTGTTAGCTTATATTCCCTGTATCAGTAATGGTGCCAATAATTAACCCTAAGGTTTGGCATTAAAATGTTTGGTTCTGTCAACTCACAAGGTTCAGCTTCATGGCTTTGCCAGAGAAGAAGATTTGCTTATGCTGGTACTTCTCTGTGCCAAGTTCACTTCCAACTTAGAGCATTCCTCTATACATGTGTGCAGGTTCTAAATTTCTAATAATTGGATAAGGTTTCACTTATCGACTTTCAGAAGTGGTACCCGTATCTCTCATAATTGTGCACATTATGATTTGGGTTACAGCTTCAACTATGACTTTCACTCCTCAAGCATTTGATGTACTGAGCAAAGCTAATATTCTTATTGCTCCAACAAAGGTTGCTGGCACTGAAGGGATATGAATAACTGTCCCATGATATCTTATCATCTTCGGTTAGTTTTAAGAAAAATAACAGGGTAATTTCAGTTACTCTCTAATTTTTTTATTACATAGATGCATTCTCATAAGTAAAGTTTGCTCTGTACCATGTTTTGATGCTTTACATTGGTTTTTTTGGAAGTAGGTTTTTGAGTAGGTTACTGTAAAAAAATCCCTTGTTCTTTTTTGGGTTATGGTTTAATTTTAGTTGTTTACTCGATTTATAGATATCTACAATCCTTAAGACTTGTTAAACTTTCTATTCTAGTTCTGTGCATTTGTTATGCAACATTGTCTCAATGGATCTCCCCCACTTTTGTTTGATTCGATGTTGGCTTGTTGCAAGCGGCGCTACACGTTTAGTATGATGATGATAATGATAAAATAAGTGAGCTGAAAATGAGACTTTATTGTTGTTTGTTGTTTTACTTGTGTAGAGTATAACTTAATCGCTTAAGTTTTTGTAATGTGCAGACAAGAAAGTTTGTAAGAGGCACTACACGTTTAGTATGACGATGATAATGATAAAATAAGTGAGCTAAAAATGAGACTTTATTGTTGTTTGTTGTTTTACTTGTGTAGAGTATAACTTAATCACTTAAGTTTTTGTAATGTGAAGGAAACCAAGTTTGTGTATAATTCTAAGAAAGCTGAATCCAGAGAAAAGAAGTCATTGCAACTAAATGAATAAGCATTGCCAATTTCCGCGAGTGTGTGTTCTATTCAGGGGTAAATTAGGGGCAACTAATTTTTGGGGATAATCATAAGTTGCAGGTGTAGTATCTTGCTATAAACCTTCTTATACTTTCGTAATCTCCTTGTAGTATACAAATGATGGACATTATGGATCCATTGTCATCCTACTCATTCTAGAAAATGATTAGAAAATTTATTGGTCTTTCTTGCACACAGATTGCCTCATACATTGATTTGCAACTTGTTTTGGGTGTGGTGGATCCAAACGATTTATCATCTTATCCAGCAGAGGTCTATGATATTCCATGTGTGTCTGTTACGCACTTATATACTGATTATTGTTCCAAATTTGGTATGTTGCCATCTCATTTTCATCTTAATGGTGTGAAGGGAGGATTCAATTATGTTTCTTTCTTGTATGCTAGTTCTCTTTACTTTATCAAATTACAGGTGTTTGTAGCTGAACCTCCCCTGTTCTCAGACCTTGTGGGATTTTTATTCTTTGGTACTTGTTGTTCCATGTTGAATTTGTAGTCTTTTGACCTTTCCATCCATCTAGAATTCAGAACTTACTTTTTCTGTTACTTTCCTACTTAAGTGCCAACTAAATCCGTTTTTCTAAAAAAAAAATTTGTTCTTCAGGTGCGCACCATTATGAAGTTTTGGTTCAGTTCATTTTATCGCAGGTGTATAAAGTGTGTGGGGTTAGTTCAACACCAGGAAGTTAATCATTTTGTTGGTTTGCACTTTTATTTAAAACATCATCATTGGAGTTTATAATTTTGTTGTTTAATCAATAGTTTTTTAGTTCATCATTTTGTAATCTAATCCTAGAACTACAGATTACATTGGTTAGAACTACAGATTTTAATCCTTTGTGTAATTTGACACCAATGCATCAATGAATGTTAAATTAAAGGATTATTTGTGTGCAAGTTTATTTTTTTTTTCATTTTTATTTGATTTGAAATTGGATTTCATTTGAATTCTAATTTGAGTTTCATTTGATTCTCATTTGAGTTTTATTTTTGTTTAATTTGAAATCCAGTCAGATTCAGACAGACTCAGTCAGGCCAGAAAGCCAATCTGAATCTTTTTTTTTTAACATTTAAATCTATGACTGATTGCAGACAGTCATAAAGATTTGACCGTTATAATCGGTCGTTGATACAAGATTTTTAACGACCCCCCAAATAAATTCCCTTTTGATCAACCACCTCCTTGTATTTTTGTTGCAGCCAGCCCAAAATGAGCAAGACTGTTCCATTATAAATCCCTTGTAAATGAAGATACTTACAAACCTATCTTTAGTTAATTGTTCAATCATAGTCATAGTATAATAGTGAGTATCTTCTTTGTTACCTTTGCTTTTTAATCGTTTTGAATTCATGCCCATAATATTTGTTTCATTTCGTATGACTAATTTTTTCACGTCTCAACAAATTTAAATAATAATCTAGCTATCGTTTTTAGTGCTTGAAAGCGTGAAACTATTATGCATAAGTAATTGTGAATTGTACTTATTCTTCTAGATGGTAGTTTGAGATTTACTTTGTTTCCTTTTGTCACTTACTTAAATTTTTTGTTGCTTCCTTGTAGGGTGGTAGGGAGACGGACATCCAGGATATTCATCTATGTCTCTTTCTGTTAGCTTATATTCCGTGTATCGATTAATGGTGCCAATACTTAACCCTAAGGTTTGGCATTAAAATGTTTGGTTACATCAACTCACAAGGTTCACTTCATGGCTTTTCCAGAGAAGAAGATTTGCTTATCTTTGGTACTTCTCGTGCAAGTTCACTTCAACTTAGAGCATTCCTACTATACATGTGTGCAGGTTCTAAATTTACGCTAATTGAGAAGGTTTCACTTATCGACTTTCGAAGTGGTACACGATCTCTCATAATTGTGCACATTATGATTTGGGTTACGACTTCAACTATGACTTTCACTCCTCAAGCATTTGATGTACTTTGAGCAAAGCTAATATTCTTCTTGCTCCAACAAAGGTTGTCGCAATCGAAGGGATATGAATAATCGTCCCATGATATCTTATCATCTTCGGTTAGTTTTAAGAAAAATAGTAGGGTAATTTTCGTTTACTCTCTAAATTTTTTATTATATTAGATGCATTCTCATACGTAAAGTTTTCTGTACCATGTTTTGATGCTTTACATTGGTTTTTTTAGAAGTATGTCCCAGACGTCATAGTTGAAAAAGACGCTCAAACAGCGACCCTTTTTTCGACCGACAAAGCAAGTCATAGATACGAGTTAAATGACTTGCTTCATCGGTCGCGAAACAGGTGATTTCCACTAGTGAATGGATGAACGTTTCGATAATATCACAAACAAAATCGAAAAGATCGAAAGTATGTTTACTAAGTTCATGGGAGAAGAGAGAAAGAAAGATGTAGGAAACAAGGTACTTGGAGAAAAATCTAAAACCCAAGATGAAAATATCCATCCCCATACTTCCATCCCTCCCAACTCTACCACTCACCTTCAAACCCCCCAGCTTCTTCCCAACCTTCTTCTAGCCGTTACACCTCTCAAAATAAATTATATTATCATCCATTGTAATCCACCCCATCATACTCTTCTTGTCCACCTTACACAACCCCACAATTTGAATTCTATGAAGATTTCAACTCTTACTCTATTCCTGAAAACGTGCTCAAATCTTCTACGAAACAACAAGCAATTGATGTTGAAGATTATGAGCCATATTATTATCCTCCACCACCGCGCCAGCAAAGGAACATGGGTAATCCACAAACCTATCGCCCCAAAGCTGATATAACCTCGTTTGATGGACTTCTACACATTGAAGATTTCTTAGATTGGCTGTGTATAGTTGATCGTTTCCTTACTTATATGCATATACCTGAAGATCAACAAGTAGAACTTGTTGCTTTCAAGTTTATTGGACCAGCTTCCTCATGGTGGGATCATCTTCAAATAGAACGATCTAATCAAGGATTGCGACCAGTTCAGTCCTGGACAGCCATGAAACAACTGTTAAAGAGAAGATTTCTTCCTCCGGACTACGTGCAAACCTTGTTCATCAGTTTGCAAAATTGTCGTCAAGGCAACCTCACAGTACAAGAGTATGTAACATAATTTTCTCGTATGTTATCTCGAAACCAGCTGAATGAGACGGTTGATCAAACAATTGGGCGGTTCATCAATGGACTCGATTGGAGTATACAAGAAAGGTTAGCTATTCAACAATACACTTCTCTTCATGCTGTCATTAATAGCGCTCTAAAGATAGAATCTTTCATGCTTTCTCCACAACCATACCCAAAATCCTCATTCTCTTACCCTAGAAAACCTTCATTTCAAAATTCTCCTAATAGGCAACAACCTTCTCCATTCCAGTCCCGTGATTCTACCATTACCACTACTACTACCACCCAACCATCCTATACCCACAACCTACCTACCACAAAGACTCCGACACCTCCAACCCATCCTATTAATGCTCCACCCATTAGACCGAAACCTCCAAATCCTTATGCATACCCAACTGAAAACAAGTGGTATAAGTGTAAGCAACTGGGGCATACATCAAATCAATGTCGAAGTGGGCGCACATTGATGACTGAAGAGGAATCTGCTAATGTGTATGAACAAGAAAGTGAGGAGTTTCCTCAAAATATCGGAGATATACCTACCTATGGTGAGCAAGGAGAGGAAGGATATTATGCCTCTTATGTTGTTCGAAATCTGTTGTATGTTCGTCGAGTTGAGTATCCAACTCGTAATCGTTTGTTCCGCACTCAATGCCGTGTGCAAAACAAAATCTGTGATGTGATAATTGACAGTGGTAGTTGTCAAAATATTGTTTCATCCATATTGGTGGATACGCTGCAAATAGCTACTCATCCACATCGTAACCCATATTCTATTGGTTGGATTGACAACAACAGCAAGAAGAATGTGGATTCTCAATGTCTCATATAGTTTAAAATTGGGACTTACAATGAGACAGTGGTTTGTGATGTTGTGGATATTAGTGCTTGCCATATATTACTTGGACTCCCATGGCTATATGATGTGGATGTGACTTATAGAGGTAAAGCTAATACATATTCATTCATGTACAATGGGAACAGAATCATATTGCTGCCATCTTATGAGAAACCTAAACCAAGTTTATAACAAGAAAATACTACGATGTTGGTTTCCCCGGACATCTTAGCTGATGCACAAGAATCAGGTACGATTTATGCCTTAGTCGTACAACCTTATACTCCTGACATTCCTACAACTATTCCTACTCAAGTGCAGTCCTTACTAGATAAGTTTGCATGTTTTTTACCATCTGATATGCCTAATTCTTTGCCACCTATGAGAAATATTCAACACCAAATATATCTTATGCCTGGTGCAAGTTTGCCTAATCTTCCACACTACCGTATGAGCCCTAAGGAGCACGATATACTTCAAGGAAAAGTGGAAGAATTGTTGTCTAAAGGTTTCATACAACCTAGTTTGAGCCTTTGTGTTGTTCCAGCCCTCCTTGTACCTAAAAAGGATGGAACCTGGCGTATGTGTATTGATAGTAGAGATGTTAACAAGATCATAATCCTTTATCGTTTCCCAATTCCAAGATTGGATGATATGCTTGACATGCTCTCCGGTTCCATAATATTTTCGAAGATTGATCTGAAAAGTGGGTATCATCAAATCAAAATTAAGCTTGGAGATGAATGGAATACTGCGTTTAAAACAAAAGATGGTCTCTTTGAGTAGCTTGTCATGCCATTTGGCTTGTCTAATGCTCCTCGTACATTCATGAGGCTTATGAATCAAGTCTTGCATCCCTTCATAGGTAAGTTTGTTGTGGTTTATTTGGATGACATTCTTATCTATTATAAATATGAAGAAGAACACCGTTCTCACTTATGGGATATTTTCAATGCTCTCAAAGAGAATGAATTATTCATCAACCTAAAGAAGTGTCAATTTTTCACTTCTAAGGTTTTGTTTTTGGGTTACGTTGTTTCTGCTGATGGTATTCAAGTAGATGATTCAAATATCGCAGCTATTCATGATTGGCCTACTCCTAAAACCGCCTCCGAAGCTCGAAGTTTTCATGTTTTAGCTTCCTTTTACCGTCGATTTATAAGAGATTTCGGATCTATTGCAGCC
Source organism: Papaver bracteatum (assembly GCA_023529315.1). Taxonomy (NCBI): domain Eukaryota; kingdom Viridiplantae; phylum Streptophyta; class Magnoliopsida; order Ranunculales; family Papaveraceae; genus Papaver; species Papaver bracteatum. Next base: position 616,270 of record JAJJWX010000400.1, on the reverse strand, counting down.
CCTATTACTGACAGTTGGAAGGATAAAAGGTTTGTATGGAAAAATGAAGCTGAATCAAGTTTTTAATTACTCAAAGAAAGGCTTACTTCTGCTCCTATCCTTGCACTACCTGATTTCAACAATCTTTTTGAAGTACATTCTGATGCTTCTATATTAGAAGTTGGTGCTGTTTTATCACAAGAAGGTAAACCTATTGAATTTCTTAGTGAAAAACTTACAGAAGCTCGTCAAAAGTGGTCTACTTATGAGTTAGAATTCTACGCGGTGATTCGTGCACTACAGAAATGGAGACATTACTTAATACACAAGGATTTTGTCTTGTATACTGATCACCAAGCCCTCAAGTATATTCAGAATCAATCACCATCCAACTGAATGCATGCTAGTTGGATTTCTACTTTACAAGAATATACGTTCTCTATTCAGCACGAATATGGTTTGAACAAGGTTGCGGATGCACTAAGCCGTTTCACAAATCATAGTGCTCGTGACTTACTCCTTATTACTATCCGTGCTGAAATGGTTGCTTTGACTTCTTTAAAGAGTTACTCCCTATGTTTCTGAAAGACCGTCCTCTATTCCTTTTTCGTCAGTTTCAAAATTGTGTCCAGCTTTTGTTTATAGTCATACTTTTTCAATGAACTCTCTAATATACCCTTGAATTCTTTATATTCATAAATCCATTTTTAACATGACCCAATCTAAAATATTAAATAAATTAGTATAATTAAGGAAATAAATATATCCTTCATTCCTTTTAAGAAAATATACATTTAACTCTAAAAATTAAATTCCTTATAAAATTTATACTTCATAAATTCGATATCTTTTAAATTTTCCTTTTATATTTCGTATTTATAATTCTCACAACAATTTTGGATAGTCTTTATTACTAGCATTTTTATTAAAATAAAATAGATAAGTAACTAAGGGTAGTCAAGTAAAATAGTATGGTCTCCTTAATATTTTGGCAAAGTCAAAGCGGTCTGTCTTTGTGAAACGGAGGGAGTATATCCTAACGATCCAGACTTTTCCTTATTATGGCAGAAATGTTCCTCCGCACAACAAGGTACGGGTGATTTTGCTCTACATAATGGGTTTCTTTTTAAGGGTAGTCGTCTATGCATTCCCGATGGTTCCATTCGTGAATACCTTATTAAGGAGTTACATAGTAGTGGTCTTTCTGGTCATTTCGGGCGAGATAAGACTATTTCTCTTGTGGAAACTCGTTACTTTAGGAATTCTCTCAAAAAGGATGTCCATGATTTTGTACGACGTTGTATGGTTTGTCAACGAAGTAAAGGTCATGCACAAAATACTGGGTTATAGCACCTTGGGAAGATATATCAATGGATTTTGTTCTAGGTTTACCAAGAACCCAAAGAGCTCATGATTCAGTTTTTGTAGTTGTTGATCGTTTTTCAAAAATGGTACACTTTATTCCTTGCAAGAAAACTATGGATGTTGAAACCACAGCAAATCTTTTCTTCCGTGAAATAGTCCGTTTGCATGGAATTCCCAAGACCATTACTTCTAATCGAGACAGTAAGTTCTTAAGTTGGTTTTGGAAGACACTTTGGACTCGTCTCCAAACCAAACTGCAGTTTAGTAGCACAGCTCACCCTCAAACAGATGGGCAAACTGAAGTAGTAAACCAATCATTAGGGAATCTTATTCGTTGTTTATCCGGAAACAAGCCTAGACAATGGGATCTATCTCTTGCTCAAGCTGATTTTGCCTATAATTCAGTTCCTAATCGGTCTACAGGTTACGCACCTTTTCAAATTGTTTATTCCAATGTTCATAACCATACATTGGATCTCGTCTCTTTACCATCCATTCCTAGTTCTAATGTTGCGGCGGATCACATGATAGAGTCTCTACAAGTGCTACATGATAAGGTAAAGAAAAACTTGGAAGTTGCTAATTCCAAGTACAAGTTAGATGCTGATCGTCGACGTCGTTTTCAATCCTACGAAGTTGGTGATCTGGTTATGGTGTACTTAAGCAAGGATCGTTTTCCGACGGGTACTTACAAAAAGACGAAGTATAAGAAGATTGGCCTTATCCGCATTCTCAAGAAGATCAGCAACAATGCATATGTTGTCGACCTCCCAGCTAATATGAAAATTTCTTCCACATTCAATGTTAAGGATATCTTTCCTTACTTTCCGGGCGATGACGTTTCTCTTCCAACACAAAACTCGGGGTCGAGTTCTTTTCAAGAAGGGGGGCCTGATGTAGAACATCCAGACCGAGTCACCCTTTTTGACATTAGTGTCAAACCATATTATATTTCTAGTATTATTTCCTAATTCATGATTTTCCTTATTTTAGAACTATTCTAGAACATGGTAGTTTCCTAGTTTAGTATGATTTCCTTTTCTACCTTTATTACTTTTAGGAAATAGTGAAGCCTATATAAGAAAGCCTATCCTTGTAGAATTTCTACACATTCACATTATTATCTTATTTGATTTATCAAAGATATTTTATTTAGTTATTGTTCTCTAGTTTTCTTATAGCTCTTGTGAATCTATTGATTTCACACTAATTTTCACTATCTTTTGGATCCTTGATCCAAGTTATTACGCTTCCGCTACGTTAACCAGCCGCGATATCTTCTATAATAGGTCTCAAATATGGATCTTTGTTTATGGATGTCATTAGTTCTTCGAGATCTTCTTGGGAGATAGATGCAGTAATTCTTGATTCATAGAATCCCTCCCCAACCTGCACAGAATTTGACCAGTTATTTATGCATTTTTTGAATGAAAACAATGAGTATAAGACAATGATTATGTAAAACATTCTGTTCAGGGATCATTTCTATATTCATTAGAAAGTTTTCAACGAATCCTATATGAATAGAATTGACTAATTTCTCTAAATGGTATGAATTCAGGTTTCTATCAATTTAAATGCTAATTCATTATAAATTCCAAGACCAATTGGGTATTGCAAAGATAGCAGTTAGTATTCTGAATGACATATACAGGACCTCAATTGAGAGCTACTGTTATACAGGACCAGCTGGATTGCATGGATTTATCACAACCAAGGATTGGACGGTGATGCCTTTTGATTTGGCATCTTCCAACTGTTTTTTTTTTTTTTTTTTTTTTAATTCAGAAATATCCCATCTCCAACCATATCTTACATTGATTACCGCGGGCAAACAATGGAAAAACACCCTGCGATTTGCTGAATGCCCTGATAAATTTACCCCTGATAGAGATAAGTGCCTAGGAATCATCAAGTTAGTCCCAAGAGCGAGACATTATATGTATTCGTGTGATTGTAATCTCTAAGTTTCTCATAAAATAGCAAACAATCAACACCTACAAGATCTAGAGGGTAACACTACTATGATAATGGCAACACTTCTGGTAACTATTGCCTTTGCAGCTGCTTTTACACTACCCGGAGGCTACACCAGTAAAGGCACGACAACTTTGACTAGAAGAATATCTTTCAGAATTTTATTGTTTGTAACAATCTAAGTATGCTTCTATCATGTTCGTCCTTGTTAAGCTACTGTTTGTATTTAGCTTCACGAGCAAATTTAGACGCGGGTAGGGTCAAACCTATGTTGTCAAAGGCGTTGCCTAGGCGCCAAAGTGGACTTATTTTTAAGTTGGCGCCACGCTGTAGAAAATAAGATGCCACTTTTAAAGGGGGCGCATTAGGCGCCGCCTAGGCGCCAAAGTGGACTGATTTCAGAACTACTGCTTATTTAGTTTAGGATTGTTAGCCTATTAGGTACTACTATTCTACTAGTATTAGAGTGTCAACTATGTTTACTGATTAAAAATAAGATTAATAAGAATTATGAGAAGTTGTTTATTAGTAATTTTGATGTGGTATTCCTATAATATACATATATACTCATGTGACTAGTATTGTTATACGCCGCGGATCGGGATTTTACCCCTGACGCAGCGCAGCGCCTTACGCCCATGACAACATAGGGTCAAACTGACGATTCATTATATGACATCCAGTCTTATAGAAAAAAATAAAAATGGATGGCTACCCGTAAAAACTAGTAAGTTTCAAACAAGTTTGTATCTAATGATATTATTGTCTCGGAATTAAGCAAGGAATGCCCAAATGAAAATGAATTGCACAGCTTCCTCTATAATAAAAGTTGAAGTAATTACCTCATTAGAAGGATGAGGTCCTGGGTTATCTTTTGATTCCTCTTGTAAGCACTTCAATGAAGAAGCATAAGTAATTAGATTCAGTACGATCATGTATTCAGCTAGAGATACTTATTATAAGAATCTTCAAGTTCCGGTAGCTAAAACCTCACTGCTTTTGGGTTTTTTTCGGGGATGGAGCAGCTTGTAAAGATCACAGTGTTGGGTGTGTCCATTAAGTGTGAGGAATCAACTACTTATTACATATCCTAGGTAGTTCTCCATAACTGAAATTTAAGACAACAATCAATCAAAATGTGAAATAATTCAACCTTGAGTTTCTGCTCTTCCCTACTGTATTCGACTTCCTCTCAACGAATCTTTATAACTGAGCTGCATTTAAAGGAGGAAAAAAATTAAATATTGAACACTTTCCCTAAAACCAAACAGCTAGTTAGATCCTCGTGACTTACAAGTCTACATCATTAGGGCCTTGTCCAAAATCACCAGCACCTTCATCAACATTTGGTACCATTAGAGCCATTTCTTCAACATATGCTGCCATCGGGACTCCGTTCTTCAACATTTGCTTAAGTCTGACCTTTTGCTTCCAACTTTCTCCTCTTCACTTTGTTTTTCCAATTCTGTCTTGCATGTTTTCTTCTCCGCAGTTTTGCATTCTCACTTAGCGTCATATTCTGCAAACCACCAAAAATAGGAGAAACCACATAATTAGTAATTTAGAATCGAACTGCTGGCTTGCAAAAACATTCAATAGTTCAGCTCGATACAAGTATAGACCAAATTTATAATCTACTCAAAATAAATTCAAGAGGAAAATGTAACATCTGTTTGTTATGCAAGAACAACTCCCTTCATTATCACCAGCCACAAATCCATTGTTTCACCTCTCAAAAACACCATAAATCCTTTTCTAAAACCCAATCACCAACTAAAAATGAAACAATCCCCCAACTGAAAAACCCTAGAACCAGCAAACAACATCAAAGCCCCACCAAAAACCTAATTGATGATGAATCTAATCCAATACCCAGATTAGGAAAACTGATGAAATCATGAATTTTATGAAAATGGAAGTTTGAAAGTAACAATTAAGAACAACACCCATTTGGGGTGCAAGCAAAAGACATATAAGTAGAAATCACAAAGAGTGAGCGTTCAAACTAAGACAATGCAAAAAGATGAGATACTGATAATAACCTATTTTGTATGAAATTTCTGGCTAATTTGAAGTTGTAATTGAAACAAACCTTAAACGAATGGTTTATATATGAACAGTCTCTGAAGCTTTGACAAGTTAAAATGGCTGTAGACCAAACACCCAGTTAGGGATTTAAACAACAATTGGGGAAAATTGAAATCAAATCTACTTGATAATAAACATAAACCAGGGAAATCTAGAGATCAGTGTTGATAACAAACCTGAAATGAATAAACCCTGAGCTCACTCCTTTTTCCTCTTTCTCTTTATACTGGGGATCATGATTTTTTATATTTGTAAAGAGATTTATAAAAAAAAATCAAGAAAAAATGAATACATCTGTTTTTGGTACAATCAAAATTTTGAAATCGAATGGGACTTTTTAGCCTTTAAAGGAAAGACCCCGCCATTTCTTGATCATTTTCGCGGTTTACTAAAGTTTTTTTTTTGGTTTGTCTTAGTATAACTATAATCTTATCTTCTTTACTGTGACTGTGTGCTTCATAATCACTCGGTGACTATTTTTACCTCACCAGTGGTAAATCTGTCAAGTCATCTGTTGATGTTATTCCACGTGTAGATTTACTGTTACCGTGGCATAACATTTTTTATTACTGAAGAACACGAGACCCTTGTCATCCCCTTACCATTTTTTTCTTTTTGTTTCGAAGCATTCCATTTTTACTAATCATTAGAAAGATAAATTTCACAAAAGCGCAGTAGTCAGTATTATACACCCTAGTTAGCAATTCGGGGTTCGGGATATGTACAGAACGGAATACGTATGGGTATTATTCGGATTCATAGATGTTCATTTCAACATTTACTAATTATCATGTTTAAGTTGTAGTATTAATATTTAAGAAGCTGAAAGTCCAACTTGGGCAATCTAAAAATAACAATTGTTCACTCTATAATCTATATCATTATGTTCATGTATGATATACTACGATTTAACAACTTTGATTGTCATTAATAATTCTTTTTCGTTCTTTTCTTTTATAGCGCGTTTGGATACACATCCAGAAATAACTTTTTGACTTCTGGAAGTCAAAAAGCAAGAAGTCAGTTTGGGTGTAGAATTTCAGAATGACTTCCAGAAGCAGAAAAGTCGATTTTTTGTGAAGCAAAAAATCTGGACTTCTGACTTCTGCAGAAGTACTTATGACTTCTACTTCTGCATCCAAACAGGTGTACCACTTTCTTTCTTACAAAACTTGAAAAGGAATTGTCAGTTGCACGTCTAAGTAAGTATCAACAAGGCTAACTTCTGCAAGTTAAACAGAAAAGGAATTGGCGGTACCTCTGTTAGTCACCTGCAGTTTGCGGACGACACCCTCGTGTTTATTCAACCTAACTCTGGACAGATTACCCACTTAAGGAGTATACTCTTATGGTTTAAAGTCATCTCAGGGCTCAAGATTAATTTTAATAAAACCGCTTTAATTCCAGTGGGACAAGTCGAGGATGTTCTAAGGTTTGCTAACTCTTTTGGTTGCAAAGTTGAGGAATTCCCTATCTCTTACTTAGGCTTTCCCCTAGGTGACAAATACTACTCTGCTCACAAGTGGGATGTGGTTCTTGAGAGTGTGGAGTCTAGGTTGACTTCATACTCCTCCTCTGATCTCTCTAGGGGTGGAAAATTGGTGCTAATTTAAGCTGTTCTTCAAGCCCTCCCTGTTTATATGATGTCTCTCTTTGTGGCACCTGCTGCTGTTATCAATAAGTTGGAATTGATCTTTAGGAACTTCTTGTGGAATGATCGTGAAAATGCCCACAAAACACATTTAGTAAACTGGGAGGTGGTTACTTGTTCCAAGGAAAAAGGTGGGTTAGGAGTGAAGCAACTTAAGTTCCTTAATAGGGCTCTTATTATGAAGTGGCTTTGGAGATTTGGGTGTGAAAAAACAGCTTTGTGGAGGACAATAGTTGCTGAAAAATATGGTGAAGATCTGTTAGGTTGGTGTACAAATATCTCCAATCATCCATATGGTTGTAATGTGTGGAGGGGAATCCTGAAGTTCATGGGGAAATTTAAATCTAATTATAAGATGAAGGTGGTGAATGGTGAGAGTACTTGCTTTTGGGGTGATCGATGGCTTGTAGACGGTCCGCTTAAAACTCAATTCCCCGCTGTCTATGCGATTACATCGTCAAAGGAAAGGACTGTGGCTCAAGTTCGAACAATTGTAGCTGGTGAGGTCTGGTGGGACTTGGGAATCAACAAAAGAGTTCAAGACCATGTGGTGAGAGAAATAAGCTCCCTCCTTAATTTGCTTGACGGTTTCTTGTCGGAAGATGGTAATGGACCGGATTATAGAATATGGTTGGGGAATAAGTCTAATGGGGCTTTTACAGTGAAGTCTTGTTACATATGGTTGATCTCTGATTGCCCTTCTCCTGAGAGGTTCATACATCCTAAAAAGATTTGGTCTAAGCATTGGCCAACGAATGTTAGCTTCTTCATGTGGGTAGCTGGCCTGGAGAAGATTTCAACTCAATACATGATGTGTAGAAGAGGTTGGTATAAAGAGTGGGTGAATCATTGCTACATGTGCATGCGGGATGGCGAATCAGTTAAGCATCTTCTCATCCATTGCGACGTGTACTGGCGTATATGGGGTCTTTTTCTTAAGGATTGGAACATCAAATGGGCAACTCCTCCCGATATTACTTCTCTCATCTCTAGCTGGCCCAATAGATCTAACTCGAAGAGGAAGGTATTGGTGTTGAAAGTGCTCGCAGTTGCTATTCTTTGGAATTTGTGGAAGGAAAGGAATCTCAGGGCCTTCCAAGATATCAGTAAGGAGGTGATGGGTATTGTGGAAGTCGTGAAGTTGACGGTGGCATATTGGCTACATAACAGGGGGGTGTTCAAAGGTATTTCCATGGAGAAATTTGTTCTCAGCTGGGACGAGATCATATTTCAACATCCTTAGGGCACCTTGTTCTCTTTCTGCTAGATGTGTACAATGCTTGTTTTTTTTGGGTTTTTGGTCCCAGGTGGTTTTTACTGTCCTTCGTTTTTTTTCTTTTGGTCGAGTGAGCCCTGGCTCATATTTCATGTACTTTTGGCTCTCTTTCAAAAACTTTTAACTTATCGATCAAAAAAAAAAAAAAAAATTATTGGAAAATATACCAAGTAACATTACACAAACAAGTTAGTCATAAGATACACCATATATATATGTAGATGCATTTTACTACAAACTACATCCAAAGGATAGAAACGTACTACTCTTCTCAAATGAAAGTAAACACTCAACCATGAACACAAGTTATACGTGGTTCGGTATGATTACCTACGTCCACGGGGGTGAAATAATGAATCTTATTACTTTAAGGTGTTACAAAGGTGTTGATCTTAGTTGGAATTTTTTACAAGATGAACTTACTTCTCACTCACTTCTTCCTAGTGTTTACTCGAGTTTCTCTCTCCTCCCCCAAAATTACAACCTAACTTTCATGAATACAAGTCCCTTTATTTATAGGAGAAGTTCCATACACCCAAGTTAAGGTGTTGGTCATGTTACATCAATTCAGCAGTTCTGCGGTCGGACCGACTTATGTCACCTCACATGGCCGATGTATCTGGACTCTTCGCCTGTCTTTCGTCCGAGCCGACCTCTCCAGATGCTCTCTTAACACGATGTCGCCTGTTTCTGAATGTCGCCCGTCTTCGATCGTTGCTTTTATGGTTAGCCGATGTGTCCCCTACTTTCTTATCTATTTGAACATAGCACCTCGTTTGTCCCGCCGCGTCTCGTCATGTCAGCTTTGTCAGAAGTCTGAATCAAGTCTTATCCGACAGCTGTAGAGCGATCACGCCCGATCCACGTGGCTCCTGAAATCTCGCGCCACTAATCTTCATTCCATGCTTCGCGTTTTTTCGTGTTTAGGTGCATCAGGCCTAGGATGTTTCCACCTGGATCTGTGTATAATTTACACCTACATTTATGCCCCTTCTTCCGCTCGTGTGGGAGACACATGTGGAAGAATATCTCCCTAACTACCCACGTCTTTGTTCATGCCGTGAATCCCGCCATGCAGCGTCCCACTAACTCCACTTTATGACTGGTAACCGTCGGCGTCGGTTACAATTCTTCTTCTTTAAATAGCCCGCTCCTTTCTTCCTTCTTCTTCTTTACCCTTTCTTTCTCTGTTCATATACTGTGGTTTTCTCCCAAGTTTCTTCACATTTTGCGCTTCTCAAAAAACCCTAGCTTTCTTGGTTTTCTTTCGTCATCTTCTCCTCATCGATTGATATAGTAGCTGCCATCGCATCATCTTTCTTTGTTGGAAACCGAGTTCTGCATTCTCTTTTTTAATGGCTTCTTCTCCTTCCATGGCTGAAAAGAGGTCTGTTGATGACGTTTTTTCCGAGTTTGACGTTCATCCCCTTGCTTCTATGTTTTTGCTTGAAAGCCCTTCTAGGTATGATGATCGATCGATGAGATCTATTTTTGCTGACAGCTCTTCTTCTATTTCGTGCAGGTCCGAGAAAAGGGTGAAGGATCACTCTGATGAATAGTTCATTGAGCAGCTGAAGGAGAAGTACGATCTTCAAAATTACGAAGTGACCCTTCTCTCGGGCCGAAACGGTATCTTGAAGAAAACCGATATGAAGAAGCACGAGCAATCGGTTGATTGTGTGGTCATCACCTTGGGTCAACTGGAGTTGGGCCTTCGTCTTCCCTTATACAACCCTGATAGCCCATTTTATTACGAGATTCTATCCCAGATTCGGCTTTTTCGTGCTTTAGCTCAATGGACTGGCAATACTTTTCGAATTATGAAAGAGTGGAGGGATCACCACGATGGTCATGGTTCTACTTCCGAGTGGTCGACCTACAAGCCCGAGGACGCTCCTGAGTATACCGTTTCCAATTTCCTTGTCAACTATCGAGCTGGTACTTAAACCTTAGGCGATCTTGCCGGTTTTGCTGCTAGTCCTCATCGAGTCAAAACTATGCCCGAGGCTGTTGAAAGGATGATGCTGGATGCCGATCCCATCGGCCATGGTTCCAACAAGCGAGCCCGTCATTCTAATGACCTGATTTATCCCCGAGTTCTGCTTCTAGTCCGAGGTCCGATCCTTCATGGTGACTTCCCGTTGCCTACTTTTCTCGTCGAGCCCTATTATTTCTGGGTGGTTAATGATGACAAGGATGATAAGGTATGCGCTTTTCTTGATTTTTATCTTGCTAGCTTCGGGCATCAGTTAGTCATTTGTTGTTGTTTAAAAATCTCAAGTCGGCTCCACCAAAACTATTGGGTCTAGGAAAAGAGGTGCTGGCACAAGAGTTGAGGAAGACCATGGAAAGGTAACAAACATAATGATTTCCTTATAAGTACATGTACTTTCCCCTGTTTTTTGCCTTCACATGTTCTGACGAGACACTTGTGCAGAAACACCCAAGGCACGATGATGATAACGCGGGCGATGTTGACCCTACTCCGCTGAGGCGTAATCCTGGTAGAGCTAAGCAAATTGCTAAGCCACCGCCGAAAACGGGCCCCATAATTGATCTTTCCGATGAGGATGAGCTGTTTGGAGAGAATGTGTCAGGCGACAAAGGCGATGAACAAGGTATGGGCGACCAACAGGAGCCCTCGGAGATGCCCGTCGTAGAGAAGATCGTTACCGATGTACCGGTAGAGATTCCTTGTGTGCCCCGGATTACTGAGGGATCGTCTTCTAGTGCTGAAACTTCCTTTACTGTCTCTGGCCCGATCATGAACTCCTTGGGTGTGCTTACTTCCTCCAACTTTGTGAAGTATACAGATGAGGAAATGTTGAATGATGTGCCCCGTTATGGCGACATCTCCATGACACTTAACACTGTGGTGAGCAAGTCATTTATGTATGGTTATGCTCCGCTTCCGATTTCTTTTTCGTAGTGTCGCTTATGAGTCAAACTATTGGTGTTAGATTATGAACCGCGTACGCTTGGATGCTGCCAATCGCCTTTGAGATAAGCAGTTGATAGAATCTCTCCAACTTCAACTTCAGAATGAGAAGGGTCGCGCGAATGAGCTGGAGATAAAGCTTGCCGACGCTCAAGGTATATGATCCTTCTTAACTTGTGTTGATTGAGTTTATCGTGCCAGTATCCTGAGTCGGGTATCCTTTTTCTTAGCCGAGGTATCTAGTATAGGTATAGACGCTACTTCGGAGTTTAGGATTATGAAGAGAAAATGGGATATTGAGAAGGATCTTGTGGAAAATCTTCGTCAACGAATGGCAAACAAAGACGACAAAATAGACCGTCAAACTGAGGAGATTGCAAGACTTGAGGACGAGTTAGAACGACGTCGCCAGTTTGATTATGATCCTGCCGAGATGGACAACTTACGGGCTCACTTGGGGTATTCTCAGCGCCTTGCTGCTGAAAAGGCTGCTTTAGCCACAAGTTTGGAGCAAAGGGTAGACGCTCTGCAATTGCAGAATCGAGACCTTCACGAGGACCGCCGACGAATATTGAGAGATAAAGATGTGGTGGAGCGAGCTAATAGCGATTTACTATGCCGAGTGAGTGAATTTGATAAGGTTATGGGCGATTTAGAGTGGAGTAGATCGCAGCTGGCAGTGCTCCAAGCATCGCGTAATCTGTTAATGGACGATTGGGCCGAGCATAAGAAGTATTTCCCTAGTAACGAGTTCAACGAGCAACATTATAACGAATTAACCATGAAGTTATCCAGGGCCTAGGATGAGTTGTCCAAGTCGGTAGAGTCTCTTCAGTCGGTGTTACCCGACTTGTCAGGTCTCTTAGACGATGTATTGAGGCCGCTCTTTTAGATCTAGATTGCGCTTTATTCTTGCAAAAATACACCCGATGAATAACATTCTATTTTTGTGATCTTGTAGCCGAGCAACAACGCTCTCGGGAGCTGGATCTGGAGGTTCGCCGATTGAAACAGGCCGAGGTCGATTTGGGCTCCAAGTTAGCTGAAGCTGAGGAAAACGCTTCCCAGATTACCCAACAACTCGAGGATAAACGCGTCGCCCATGCAGAAGAGTTAGATCAGAAGGTTTAGGCTGGCATTATGTACTGGGTGGAGAAGAAGCGGCTCGAGGTCGCGCAGAGGTAGGCCGGCGCGGCTCCTCCCAAGGCTTAAACTTTCTTTTTGTGGTGCTGCGTCACTATGTTTCCCCTTCCATCGGGTTGTAAATCGCTCTAAACACTTCTCCCCTTTTTTAATTTCCGCTACCTTGCTTTTTTGTTTTAATGGGGGTGCTGCGTCACCGATGGTGTTTGTTTTATTTTCGTTAGACGCTTTGTTTTGCATGGTCACATGACGCTTTCCATATTTTCTTAATAGTCGCATGACGCAATCGAGTTCTTCTTTGTTTCATACGTTATTCCTGCAATCATTGTTCAAGTAAGTCAGTATTCTAACCATTTCTGTCGAACACACCCAACAAGGAGGGTCATCGGGCCCTATTCCATGTCATGATTGGGGTATCTCATCACTATCTCTTTGGATTTAGTGGAAGGGTACCAGTCATCCTATTTCTAGGCCCGACAATCCCGAGTGGTTATCGACCAACCGATCTCGGGCAAGTGGACACACCCACTTGCGATGGTGGTGACCTTTAAGATGTAAGTAGGCCACCTAGCTGAGTAGACCTCGCGTCTAAACAACCTTTGGAACTGGTTTCCAACCACAAGAACCCTTAGGCTACCTCGGCACTTGCACACTGCCATTTCCCCGAGTTCTAATAGCCAGGCGACTGTAAGGCACCTCGGCACTTCCACACTGGCGTTGCCCCGAGTACGAATGCCCATTCGAGTGTAAGTCACATCGGCACTTCCACACTGTCTTTGCCCCGAGTACGAATGACCATTCGAGTGTAAGTCACCTCGGCACTTCCACACTGGCATTGCCCCGAGTACGAATGACCATTAATCGCTTGCGCCCTATCCCATACCCCTCACGGTTTCACAAGGATAGAAGACATGTTTGCTTACCGCTTATACGCATCGCCCGTCAAGGATGGTAAAGTTTCAGGAATCGGATGTTCCACGGCTTGAGATCTCTTGTTCCGTCGAGTCGCAATAGTCGATACGATCCCTCGCCCGCCTTTGATTCGATTATATATGGCCCACCCCACTTTGGTGCTAGTTTCCCGCCTTTTTTGTCGCGCTCCCATTCAGCTAGAAATTTTAATACTTGCTGCCCGGGATGAAATTCTCTTGGTCGAACGCGCTTGTTGTATTCCCGTTGTAACCTCCTCTGATAATTTTCCATTTTTTGTAACGACATTTCTCTTGTTTCTTCCAAGTCGTCGAGTTTAGCCAAGATCAGGTCGGATGACACATTTCGCCTCCAATCTTCGGTTCTTGTGGTAGGAATCATCCCTTCTATTGGTAGGATCGCCTCGGTTCCGTAGGTAAGCATGAATGGAGAAAATCCCGTAGATTCCCTTCGTGTGGTTCTGTATGCCCATAGGACGTTGTATAGCTCCTCGCACCAGTTGCCATATTCCACATCTAGTTTCTTTTTCATGTTATCGGCGATGGTTTTGTTTGTGATCTCGGCCTGCCCATTACACTGGGGGTAAATCGGGGTTGCTTTACTCTTGCGGATGTTGTAAGTGTTGAATAGAAGATCAATTTTCTCGCCTTGCAGTTGATTTCCATTATCAGATACGATAGCCGCAGGGACCCCGAAGCGACAAATGATATGTTCCCAAATGAACTTAAATACATCTTTGTGCCGAATATGCCTTAGTGGTGCCGCCTCTACCCACTTGGTAAAATAATCAGTGGCCACGATCAAATACTTCCTTTGCCCCGTTCCTACATGTAATGGCCCGACGATGTCCACTCCCCATTTAGCGAAGGGCCACGGACTTATGATTGAGTTTAACGGTACGCCGGGAGCATGGATTTTCTTCCCAAAATGCTGACACTCTTCGCAAGCTTTCGCCATTTTCTTTGCGTCCTCGTTCATATACATCCAAAAGTAGCCCATTGTTTTTCCCTTAACCGAAAAAATTCTTCCCGAGCTGTAATTTCCAGACGCCCCATAGTGTAGCTCGTGTAGGATTATATGGCCCTCTTCCCTTCTTAAGCATCGTAGGAGTGGTCCTAGGTAAGATTTTCGATATAAGATCCCTTCCCTTAACTCGTAGGCGCCCGATTTGCTTTTGATCTTGTTCATCTCGGGCCGACTCTTAGGCATCTCACCCATCTCTAAGTATTGATGTATTGGCTTTCTCCAGTCGCCTTCTTTGTATCTCTCGGCTGTGCTGACGGCCACCTCAATACGTACCTCTGGTGTTTCATGGATAGACGGGTTAAGAAGCCTCATAACTCGTATTCCTTCGATGCTCGGGTCTACAAGTTGTGAGGCGATGTATGACAGGGCGTCCGAGTGTCTGTTATCCTTTCGGCAGATGTGGCGGAATTTAATATCTGGGATTTGCTTGATGTAAAATTGGGCGATCTCCCAATATTTTTGCAGCACCGGATCGTGTGTAGCGTATTGGCCCGTAATTTTCCAGATCACTAGTTGTGAGTCACTAGTCAGTCGAACCTCATGCAGCCCCATTTACACAATTATCCGTAAGGCATGGATCACCGCCTCATATTCGGTGACGTTGTTCGTCGCCTTGAATTCTAACCTGAACGAATGCATGATCTTCCTCCCCTTTGGCGTGGTAAACACCAACCCGAGGCCCGATCCATCTTTGTTTGATGCCCCGTCGACAAATACTTCCCATCGTGTTGCGCTACTGGCGGCTAGTAGGTCCGCTAGCTCCTCTTGTTGTTCGACCATTCCCGGTATATCTTCTACCTCGTCCTCATCACTGAGGGGGGAAGTCTGCCAAGAAATCGGCCACTACTTGTCCTTTGATCGCGGTTCTTGCCTCGTATATTACGTCATATTGTTTGATTATGGCTCCCCACTTGGAGATTCTCCCCGATCGCCCAGCGCTATCCAAGACCGCTTCGATAGGCGATTTGGTGAGCACCCGTATTCGATGAGCTTGAAAATATGTTCGTAGTTTGGAGGCATCAAAGGCTAGCGAGCACCATCTGCTCCATTTTGGTGTAGTTCTTCTCGGCCGGACTTAAAGTTTTGCTGGCGAAGTATACCGGCTTTTACACGCCCATCTCTGTTTTGACCAATACCACACTAATGGCATAGGGTGTCGCGCCTAAGTATAGAGTGAGATTTTCTGACGGCTCAGGCCTTTGAAGAACCGGGAGGCTAGCTAGATGTAGCTTGATATTTTGAAAAGCTTCTTCGCTTGCGTCCGTCCATTGGAATTTTTCTCCTTTCTTCAAGATGTCGTAAAAGGCCTTGCATTTGTCTGATGACCGTGATACGAATCGCCCCAATGCGGCTATGCAACCATTTAGTTTCTGCACGTCTTTTACCGTTGCGGGGGATGGCATTTCGAGTACGGATCGTACCTTCTCGGGATCTTCTTCTATTCCCCTGGGAGTGATGATGTATCCTAGGAATTTCCCCGACGTGACCCAGAAGTCGCACTTGGCCGGATTAATTTTCATTTTGTGTTTCCTCATTGTCTGAACAATCTCTCGAAGGTCTCGGACGTGGTTTTTTGATTTCCGACTCTTGACTAACATGTCATCCACGTAAACTTCTATGGTATCGTGAATCTTGTCTTCAAACATGTCTCCTACCAATCTCTGGTACGTCGCCCCGGCATTCCTAAGTCCGAATGGCATCTTGGTGTAACAATACAATCCTCTTGGTGTGAAGAAGGAAGTGTGTTCCTGGTCCTCGGGCGCCAATGGTATTTGGTTGTAGACCATGTATCCGTCCATTAAGGTCATCGCTTCGTATCCCACTATTGATTCTACTAGTTGATCTATGCTGGGAAGGGGGAAACTTCCCTTCGGGCAGGCCTTGTTCAAGTCCCTGAAATCAATACATATTCTGACTCCCCATTTGTTTTTCGGTACCACGACCATGTTTGATATCCACTGTGGGTAGTGGGACTTCCTTATTATTCCAGATTCTTGTAACTTCTTCAGCTCGACCTCGACCGCCGCTTGTAACTCTTGCGCGACGCGCCTCATTTTTTGTCTAACCGGTTTGAACCTCGGATCGATTTTTAAGTGGTGACAGCAGACCTTCGGGTCAATACCCTCCAAATCATGCACTTCCCAAGCGAGTGCATCCAGGTTTTCTTTTAATAGCATCGTGATTTTACTTGCTTGTTCGTTCGATAGTAATGCCCCGATCCTCACTATTTTTGGTTCTTCTATCGTTCCCAAGTTTACTTCTTTAGTCGGCTCGACTGTCGAGAAGTTTGATTTGGTCTCCCTGACTGGGGACGCTTCCTTTAATTGCTATAAAGGGTCTTGTTCTCGAGTTTCGTGTGCCAGGACCGCTTGTGAAATCGCCTCCTCCAATTCTTTTGCCGCCTTCACTTCCTTTGCTTTGTTCTTTTCTTTCCTTTTCCGAGCTCGCCGTTCTTCATTTATTTCTATATCAAATTTCATGCATTGTCGTGCCGCCTGGGAGTCGCCCACAACTTCCGATATTCCCTTGCAAGTCAGGAACCTTAACCTTTGATGGTAGGCCGATGCTACTCCCCTAATCCCAAAAATCCATGGGCACCCGATAATGGCCTCATAAGGTGAAGCAACGTCGACCACACAGAAAGTGGTTATTGTGTCGAGGTAGCCACCACCATCTGAAACTCTCAAAGTTACTTCGCCCTTTGGGATGGTTACTATGCCGTTAAAGCCGTAGATGCGATATGTTGATGGGACGAGCATGCCGTCTGAGAGTTTCATTCTTCTGAACGTGTCGTAGAACAGCACCTCGACTGAACTTCCGCTATCCACAAGAATCCTTCTTACTCCCCACTTTTCAATCAACAGCGTGATGACCAATGGATCACTGTGTGCATGTCCGTTTTCTGGGACATCCTTATCCGAGAACGATATGGGCAGCGTCATCCAAGGTTCCATGGGAATGGACTTGGCTACGCTAAATATCTCTTTACCATCATGATCCCTTTTATGGATCCTAGTGGTGATTACTGGGCCGAGGGTTTAGTTTTGCATAGCCGAATGTGAAATGGTGCTTACGAACTGACTCTCCCTATCGATGCGGACTTGATGAACTGGTGCATCGGGTGTTGCTTCCGGCCGAGGGGGGTGTCGGACATACTGCCTCAAATATCCATCGCGGATGAGGTGTTGAACAATATCTTTCACTTCTCGACAGTTATTGGTGGAATGGCCCCTATACTGATTGTAGTGACAGTATTCGGGATGATCTCGGGTCTCTTGGAACTGTACTCCCATCGATGCTGGGTAGTTGATGTCGTTTCTCTTCTCAACTTCCTTGAACACCTCTTCCAAAGAAGCGTTTAGAGGGTTATACGACCGGGTTTCCTGCTTTGGCTTCTTCCCTTTGGCCATCCATTCCCTCTTCTCACTTCTCCTTGGGGGTGGGTCCGATATCTTTTCTGATCACCTGATATGGTCGTCCATGACCGTTTTAGTTTCGGTACCAACCTCAGCGCTGGCTTCTTGTACTCCTTTATCTCTTGATTCGGCCTGAATTTCTTCTAAGGCGATATAGTGCTCTTGCATTATTCTCATCTCCTTTAAGGTTTTAGGTTTTTCAGAAAACATGGCAATCCAGATGGGGTCCGACCTCCCCAGCGCGTTTTCAAACCCAAAGATGGCTTGGTCCACCGGTACCTTCCCAATTTCAGTACACAGTTTCCTCCACCTGTCGGTCAGGGTTCTCAAGGGCTCTCTGAATCTTCGGGAGAGAATAAACAGCTTGTTCATTCTTGGCCGAGGTCGACTGTTATGCATGTAGGTCTCAAGGAAGGCCTCGACTAGCGCATCGTACCCGTTAATCGAACCAGGTGTGAGCGAATAAAACCAATCTCGCGCCTCTCCCTCCAAACTAGCTGGAAAGAATTTGCACATAACTACCGGGTTACTTCTCCATTGGATCAGTGACATGGTATACATCTTAAGATGCTCGATCGCATCGCCCATTCCATCAAATCTAGAGGGGAATGAAGGTAAAGTACACTTGGGTGGGAACGGCATTTGCTCCAGTTCTTGAGAGAAAGGCGTTTTCTCGGCTTCACTCATAATCTCGGCCAACTTATTCTCTTCGCTTCCGCCCGAGAGTTCCTTGATTTTTGCTTTCAACTCCTTAAGTTTGGCTTTAGTTGTCTGATCTTGTCGCTCGTCCCTTCCTCGCCTTTCTTCGTCGGTGGACGAGTCCTCGGGTGGTCCATATCTCTGCGTGGGGGGTACCGGAGGTAATGGTGGCTGACCCGACTGATCGGGATGATTAAGGTTACTTGGCCCCATCATGGTTAGTGAGTGACCAGATCGGCCACGATATCCTGATGTCCCTCGACTGGACGACCCTCTTGATCTGGTCTGTTGGTTCCTCAGCTGGTAGTTCTCATACTCCAAGGCTAGATTCCTTTGCTGGAGTTCCCTTAGTGCCGCCTCTTGCCTCCTCTGACTCTCCAAAATGTCCAACAACGTCGGGTCCGTACTTTCATGACTGGAGTGTCCATTGGGTTGGTGTGGCCGAGGTTGTAATGGTGCTGATGTGGGTGGTGGTGGCGGTATCGGGTTGGCTACACGATCGACCACGTGAACGGTTGTCGGGCCGATGTTACTTGCTGCTACTTGCCCCAGCTAAATCTGTCTAAGACGCTCTTGTTCCCTTCCCAAAGCTTCCTGGTGTTCAACTTGCTGCCTCGTCCATTGCCTCTGAGCTCGCGCTGCAAGTGCTTCCTCATCGTCATCGGTGTCTGAAGCTGTGAGTCCATCGATTGGGTCAACTCTCCTCTGAGTCAATATAACCTGGTCCAGAGGTAAGGTATTATCATCTCGCCCCAAATCTATTTCTTCGTCTACAACATGCATCCCTCGCGCAGCTGCATGAGATTCCTCGGGCGGTGATTGTCGACTGTCCTCTTGCCTCGGCCCCGTTATCCCTGCCTGCATGCTGCTGCTAGTGACTGTGCGATTCCTCAACATCCTTATCGTCCCTAAAGCGCTAGCCATCGGTCACGTCGCGTGATAAGCCGAGTATCACCCGTCCCTATGTCATCAAATACAAAAAATAACCCCTTACTTTGACCTAATTTTTCTAACAAAAAATTCAGACAAAAAAGGCGAAACGTTCGACTCTACGACTAATGTCACTGTGTAGGGTCAACTTTGGTTATCAGGTGGGTTCCGTCTATCTACCCTATTTTTTTCTTATGCTGAATCTGTGGCTGAACTCACTTCCCCGTCACTATCACTCCGTACGACGTCGCTCTCTGTACTCGACCTATGCATTTAAGTTAGTTTGTCCTTTATTCTACATGTTCCAAATCATAGATCTTATGCACATGATGCTTAAAAAGTACGGCAAGTAACCCCTAGAATCAAATCAAACTTGTCCCCACTCCACTTTCTCGAGATTTAATGGTGACCTTTCCGATGACTTATGCTACATCTCCGGCAAAAAATTCTATATGGTCGACAGTTTATTATATGATGAAACATCTAAAAACGCTAACTTTTGGTAACTCCAAGCACTCAACTTCACACCGCTGCTAGAAACAACTCGCTTAACGCTAACAAACATACAACTATCAAGAACAAACAGTCGTCCTTTCAACAGATTATTCACGTAGCTTCTAACCGAACTGTTAGTCGCTGGTGAGCTCGTGAAGTTTCTCTACCGATCAAACTGTTGAAAACTCTAAGAAGACGCTGCTACTGCTCTGACTTTAAATGCTCAATAAATGACTCAAAACAACCATTACTTCGGCCAACAGAGTTCATCGTAGCTTCTACTCCAACACATTAACGTGTATTGAGGAGCTGTTAATCGTCTCTGAAGGCTTTAAAGGCAAGGTATCCGGAGATCTTAGTTGTGTCCCCTTAGTCGGCGCCAGAATGTAGATGCATTTTACTACAAACTACATCCAAAGGATAAAAACGTACTATTCTTCTCAAATGAAAGTAAACACTCAACCATGAACACAAGATATACGTGGTTAGGTATGATTACCTACGTCCACGGGGGTGAAATGATGAATATTATTACTTCAAGGTGTTACAAAGGTGTTGATCTTAGTTGGATTTCTTTACAAGATGAACTTACTTCTCACTCACTTCTTCCTAGTGTTTACTCGAGTTTCTCTCTCCTACTCTCCCAAAATTACAACCTAACTTTCATGAATACAAGTCCCTTTATTTATAGGAGAATTTCCATACACCCAAGTTAAGGTGTTGGTCATGTTACATCAATTCAGCAGTTCTGTGGTCGGACCGACTTATGTCGCCTCACATGGCTGATGTATCTGGACTCTTCGCCTGTCTTTCTTCCGAGCCGACCTCTCCAGATGCTCTCTTGACACGATGTCGCCTGTTTCTGAATGTCGCCCGTCTTCGATCGTTGCTTTTATGGTTAGCCGATGTGTCCCCTACTTTCTTATCCGTTTGACCATAGCACCTCGTTTGTCCCGCCGCGTCTCATCATGTCATCTTTGTCAAAAATCTGAATCAAGTCTTATCCGACAGATGTAGAGCGATCACGCCCGATCTACGTGGCTCCTGAAATCTCGCTCCACTAATCTTCATTCCATGCTTCGCGTCTTTTCGTGTTTAGGTGCACCAGGCCTAGGATGTTGCCACCTAGATCTGTGTATAATTTACACCTACAATATATATATATATTGACTACGGACCAATGAGACATTAACACAAAGTCACAAACACTTGATTTGCACCAAATCTGTGTGTTGTTGTAAATGCAGTTCAACACAAACATTTGCCACAATTACAAATTTTGGTTTATTCAAATATATATATATATATATATATATATATATATATATATATATATATATATATATGTATATGTATATGTATATGTATATATTGGAAGAATTGCATTTTGGGTTTGATGTGAAGCTTCCTGAGCCTTTTAAGTATGAATTAAATGTTGGAGATTGCAATTTTTTGAGGTACATCATTTGTCTGATAGACCGATATAAATATTGCAACCCAGCTTTTTGTTGACCCTTCACATTATTCTTTTATGTACTAGTCTTTCTCGCATTATTATTATTATTTTATTTTTTTTGTCTCATGTTCTTGGTGTTGGCCACAAACTTAAACTAGTAGAAATAGGAGTTGAAGATTTTTAATAATTTGTTAAATAGGTTTGATTAGCAAAACCAATATTTTCAATCTATTGATCTTTTTTGTTATTCCTTCTAGAGATGTTTGGATAACAAGAAGGAAAAGGTAGTCAACTGAAATCCAAGCTACAAAACTTGGAGTTGGATACTTCAACCATTCAATCTGATCTTGAAAGTTCTCACTCTGGTCTAATAGTGGGAATTTAGAATTTATTAATCAGTAACTTTATCTTAATTGTTAGAGAATAGGTATTGTGTGTATATCCAGAATCAGAAGATAAATGGGTGATGTGTGTATGGGATGCAAGTGGTCTACCCACATGAAACGAGGATATTGTGTAAGCCTACAATTTTATTAAATGTGGATATATTGCTAGTATAATACAAATTTTTATTAATTATTGAATGTGGATATATATATACTGCTAGATTAGTAAGTTTTATTAATCGTGGATGTACTATTATTATAATAAGTTTCATATTTATATGTTTTTTATATATGTTTCAGATTATTGAATGAAATGGATAGGTGATTCCCCGTAGAGATGGTTATTCTTACTTTTGGAAGTATTTTCAAAATATATGTTCTGTGAAAAAAAATTGATAAAAAATCAATACATGTTGATAGATGGATTAGACTATGTAGAGTCGCTTGTAGTATATCTTCGTCATCTTTGAGGGGTGATTTGCTTACATTTTCTAAAATTCTCTTTCTGTCTGACACAAATAGAAACGTCATACGACGATTGAGGTAATATTTTTATCTTCTAATGTACGAGTAATGAGTTCAAAAATTTGTACTTAATAATTAAATTACTAATCATTTTTGACGTAGTTATTTTCTTATTTTTGCTAGGTATTACAACGAAAGGTTGTTGATAGTACGTAATAACTATGTAATCGCTAATCTATCTCCCTTATGAGAAGAGAATTCATTTTTTAAAGATGATGAGGCACATATGAGTTCTGGTGTTCATCCTAATATTCAAGGTATAATAGATCTTCATGCTAGTAATCCTGCATCAAACATGAGTGGAAAAAAACAGAAAAGACGTTCAAAGAATAGTAAGATAAAATACCCTCAAGAAAACAAAGGATTAAAAGGAAAAAGAAGAAAAAAAACTAAATCTATTGTCATGAAGTTGATGGAGTTTGAGCAAGGAAAGAGTTGGTGTCTTGTTATGCACATTTTGTCATGGCTGACACGGGTCTCCAACTAATTTAGTGAACATCGGAAGTTGGACAATAAAATATGGTATATGCTAAACTAAAGACTTAGTATTATTTATTTTTGTTGTATTTGTTTTGGGGTTCCAGTGTTCTATCTTGCCCACCTTTTTGGCATACACTATGCCTCTGCAATGTTAAAGACTTGTCCTATATTGAGGTATATCCTAGTAATTCATGTGTGATTCCATATTTCTGTTCATAAGAACAATAGGTTTAAACTCCATAATTGTTCAGGTGTTTGTGTTTGAATATATACCATGTTGCCAGTACTTCAGAAGTATAATTTAGTTAAGGAAAATTTGAAATTTTAAACATGGAAGAATTGCATTTTTGGTTTAATGTGAAGCTCCTTGATCCCCTTTCAAAGTTTTTTTTTTTTCTCTACTGTGAAGTAAATGTTGGAGATTGCAATTTTTGAGGTACAACAATTGTCCGATAGACTCATTTCAATATTGCAACCAAGCTTTTTGTTGGCCCTTCACATTATTCTTTTATATACAAGTCTTTCCGCATTAATTTTTTTTTTTTTTTTTTTGTCTCATGTTCTTGGTGTTGGACACAAACTTAAAGTAGTAGAAATAGGAGTTGAAGATTTTTAATAATTTGTTAATGGGTTGGATTAGCAGAACCAACATTTTTTATCTATTTATATTTTTTGTTATTCCTTCTAGAGATTTTTGGGATAACAAGAAGCAACATGTAGTTAACTGACATCCTAGATCAAGTTACAAAACATGGAGATGGATACTTCAACCATTCAGTCTGATCTTGAAAGTTCTCACTCTGGTATAATAGTGGGAATTGAGAATTTATTAATCAGTAACTTTATCTTAACTGTTGGGGAATAGGTATTACGTGTATATCAAGAATTGCAAGATAAATGGGTGATATGTGTATGGGATGCAACCGATCTACCCACATTAAACGGGGATATTGTGTAAGCCTACAATTTTATTAAACGTGTTGACAGATGTATAAGACTACGTAGAGTCGCTTGTAGTGCATCTTCGTAATCTTTGAGGGGTGATCTTCTTATATTTTAAAGAATTCCCTTTCTGTCTGACACAGATAGTATCGTCATACGACGATTGAGGTAATATTTTTATCTTCCAATGTACGAGTAACAGATTGAAATCTTTGACTTAATAAGTATATTATTAATCATTTTTTTGACGTAGTTATTTTTGCTAGGTATTACAACGAAAGGTTATTTTCATTATGTAATAACTCTACAATCGCTAATCCATCTCCCTTATAATAAGATAATTCATTTTTTAAAGAAGATGAGGCGTATATGAGTTGATATGTTCATCCTAATACTCAAGGTATACTGGATATTCATGTTAGTAATCCCGCATCAAACATGAGTGGAAAAAACGAAAAAGACGTCCAAAGAACATTAAGAAAAGACCCTCAAGAAAACAAAGGATTAGAAGGAAAAAGCAGAACAAACTGAATCTATTGTCATGGGTCTCCAACTATTTTAGTCAACATCGGAAGTAGGACAGTAAAATATGGTACAGACTAAACTAAAGACTTAATATTTTTTATTTTTGTATTATGTGTTTTGGGGTTCATGTGTTCTATCTTTCCCACCTTTTTGGCATACAATATGCCTCTGCAATGTTAAGGACTTGTGCTACATTGAGGTATATCCTAGTTCTTCATTACCTTTATGATCTTCTCTGTTGTGGTGTATAAGTATATAAATTAGTATAATTCAATATCGTGTTACTTTTCATTCTCTTCTTTTAATAAAAGATTTTTTCTCTCTTAATTTCCCTGTTTTGTGTTAAAACCAATGTGTGATTCCATATTTTTGTACAGAAGAACAGTAGGTTTAAACTTCATAGTTATTCAAGTGTTTGTGTTTGTATATGTACCACGTTGCCAATATTTTAGAAGTATAATTTCGTTAAGGAAAATTTGAACTCTGAATCATGGAAAAATTGCATTTTGGGTTTGATGTGAAGTTTCCTGAGCCCTTTTTAAAGTTTCATTTTTTTTTTAGATTCACTAGTGTGGAGTAAATTGCCCTTTATAGCAATTGTCTGATATAAATATTGCACGACCCTTCACATTATTCTTTATGAATAAGTCTTTCCCATAATTTTCTTTTTTTTCTTTTTGTATCATGTTCTTCGTGTTGGCCACTGTCTAGTATTGCCGCAAATGCAATTTATATATATATTTATTTTTATTTATTTATTTTTTCTGAGTCCTTTTCTTTTTTTCTATATATATTTTCTTTTCTTTTTTTTTTCTTTTTGTATCATGTTCTTCGTGTTGGCCACAAACTTAAACTATTAGAAATAGGATTTGAAGGTTTTTAGTAATTTGTTAAATGGGTTGGATCAGCAGAACCACCATTTTCCATCTATTGATCTTTTTTGTTATTCCTTCTAAAGATGTTTGGATAATAAGAAGGAACAGGTAGTCAACTGACATCCTTGATCAAGTGACAATACATGGAGATGGATACTTCAACCATCCAATATGATCTTGAAGTTTGGATGGTTTAAGAGTTTGCTCGTTACACTTTTTTCACTAAACCATCCACGGCCAGGGAGGGTTTTTTGTCATCTCAACCTCTATCATTAACCCATCCGCAGAGCCTCTGATTTCTTCTTCCTTAATTGTTGTCTATTCTAAAAATTAGTAATGGATCATTTGATTGGTCTTGATAGTGTAGAATGGAACTTCCTTATTGCTAGTCTTCAAAAACTTGGTTTCTGTGATGGGTGGTGCAAGATGATTGAACAATGCATGCATCTCCATTTTTTCAACTTCCATACTACTAAATGGATCTCCAGGTAATGTATACATGCCTCAAAGGGGTCTTAGACAAGGAGACCCCTTATTCCCTTATATGTTTGTATTATGCATGGAATCTTTTTCTAGAAGTTTACTTCATGCTGTCTGATTCATGGTTTCAAAGCTTCTAAGAACTGCCCCGTTATTTCTCTCTTATTCTTTGCTAATGACTTCCTTATTTTCATCAAAGACAGAACCAAAGATGGTAGGAATTTGGCTAACATTATAGAGCAATTTAATTTGTTCTCAGGTCAAGTTGTGAATTTTGACAAATATGCTCTAGCTTTCAGTTACAAAGTGCTAGGTATGGTAAAAAAAAATAGCTAATATTCTTAGGATGAAAAGAATGTCTTTACAGGATAAATACTTAGGAGTTCCCCTGCTTTTACAAAAAAGGAAATTTGACATTTTTGTGCATCTTCTAGATAATCGTAGAGGCAGACTAGACATTTGGAAATCCGCATTCATTCCACCAGGTAGAATTGTCATGAATCAATCAGTACTAAGGACTCTTTCTAGTCACCACTTAGCTGTTTTCCAATATCTAAAGAGTTAAATGAAAAATGGATAACATTCAAATGAAATTTCGGTGGGGAAATAAAGAAAATGAAAAAGGTTACTTCCCCAAAGCTTGGCATGATATATCTCTCGCAAAAGATCTTGGAGGCTTAAATATTAGGAAAACTGATATCCTAAACTTAGATCTTCTCATAAAACTAGCTTGGAGGTTGATCACTTCTCTTGATGAACCTTGGGATGTTATTTTAAGGGAAAAATTCTTTGATAACTTGAACTCTTTGATAGACTATGTAAACAAAAAGGATATTGGATTTGGAATGGAATGGAATATGCGCAGGTTAGAGTATAGTAAAAAAAATATTGTGTTTGGGAGATTGGAGATGGCTCCTCTATGCATATATGGAAAGATAAATGGATTCCAAATATGTACAAGCCTCCTCCATCTAATATGATGTCTACTGCAATGACTTATGTTAGCTAATTAATAGATCAAAATGAAAAATATTGGAATGATGAAACTCTTAATGCATTATTTGATGAAAACACTGTGAAGGATATTACTAATATTAGGATACCTTTGGTTGGAACATATAAAATTAGATTGGAGACATCTAAAAATGGTAATATCACTGTTAAAACAGCTTACAGGTCTATTCTCAATGAAATTCTGAGAGTGAAACATACCAATAACAATCTTACAATAAACTAGAAAGCTTTCTAGCAACATAAACTCCCACCTATAATACAACACTTTATCTGGAAATTTTTGCATAACTATATTTAGACCAAATCTAGGCTAGCAAGGGTCACTAGACATCATGACAACATTTGCCCTCTCTGTAATAGTACAGAAGAAACAATCCAACTTATTTTTCATGATTGTGTAGTGGTTTATCCTATATGGAATCTTGTGAACAATAGAATTTCTTTTCTCTTACAAAATATAGGTTTATCAGTGGTTATCTAGTTTTTTTATGTCCTCCAATGTTCAGGTGAATAAGGACTATGAATTACCTGTTTCACAATTTGGTTAATATGGAAATCAAGATATGCCAAGGTTTTCGATAATAAGGCCATAAATGCTTCAGAAATATCTAACAATGTCTTGCTACAGGTGGAGATTGGAACAAGTCAAAACTGAACTCACCAGTTCTTTCTGGTCTAAACAATCAGAATGATCATACTTGGAAACCCTCTACTTCTGCTGCTTTAAAGATTAATTTTGATGCATCTTACATTGATAGGAATACTATGTCTGGTTGGGGACTAATATCTAGAGATATTGCAGGTAATAGCAATGGACTGCGAGGAGGTACAATGGACTGAGAGGAGGTACATGCGGTGCAATAGATCCTAAACAAGTGGAGGTTAGAACACTATTGGAGGCAGTGGTGTGGTCTAAACAAAAAGTATGAACAAGTATTGATCTGGAAGGAAATTGCAAAATTTTGATTTCAGCTGTGAATGGAAAGATTGATGTCGTAAAATGAACTACACATATTTTAGTTTATGATGCTATGTTTATTATTAATACTTTGGATTATTGGTGATGCAATTATGTGCATAGAGATGCCAAATATGCAAGATCACAATCAATTTGTTTTAATTGGTTATAATGGTCGACGTTGGACCGAAGTCCTCATACAACAGGGCAAGAACAATGTTTAATTCTTAAAAACAATATATTTCCTTTCATATTAAAAAAGAAAGGAAGACTGAGTTCTACTGGAAACTTTATTGGAAACCATCTGAATGCACTTTAAGCAAATTTGAAATCTCCTAGGCCAAATTTTGCGTCAGAATTTGCACATACTTCATTCCGCTGTGGATTGCTGGTGTTTGTTCTCTGAATTTACCGTACAATATCAATGAAAGTCCTCAAAATGTATTATGTCAAGAATGTGCTTGATATTGACTACACAGAAAGAAGAAGATAGAGTAACAGAGAGACACTAATAATTAGGTAACCTCTACACTCAACTGAGCGCATCCCCAGATTCAATTTCTCATTCACTTTCATTTTCCTATAACAGAGTTCAGACTTTAAAGAAACTCAAAACCAAAATCTAAACCCTAACAGACAACATCCCTATACGTGGTTATATCTCCCACGTCTAACTAACAAATAATAAATTTAAAAAAAAAAGGATTAATTAGGCCCTACGACAGAATTAATGGTATTTTCCATGCTACACACATAACTTGCTATAGGCTGCCACAATTGGGACATGAAAAATACCCTCCCCTTCACACAATATTTGTCCTCAGAGATTAAACTTAGTAAAATGATCTTGGTCGTTGGCAACATCCTCCCAGGTAGCATCATCTGGTGTTGTATGATACCACTGGATAAGAACTTATGGCACTGCTCTTCCTTGACGATAATTATGTTGATAATCCAACGCAGCAATAGGAATTAACACAATCTCTCCATCTTCATCAGTCAGTGGCAGAGTTGGTAGAGTGATGGCAGCTGCTCCAAGTTTCTTATTTTGTTGAGATACATGGAAAACTGGATGTATTAATTTTTGAAGCAGCATGAAGAGCTAATCTATAAGCAACTTGTCCAATTTTTTGAGTTACCTGGAAAGGTCCTTAGTACCTTGTTGAGAGTTTGAAGTTGCTTCTAACTGTTATAGAAGATTGCCTGTATGGCTTCAATTTGAGAAAAACTTGGTCACCCACTACAAAAGACCTTTCAGATCTCTTTTTATCGGCAAACAACTTCATTTGTTCCTGAGATTTATGAAGGGACTCTTTGAGAAGATCCAACATTGCATCTCTGTCTTTCAAGTAACTCTCAACAACATCTACTGAAGAAGTGACTTCCACAGGAAAAGCCAGATGTGGAGGTGCATAGCCATATAAAGCAGTGAAGGGAGGCATCTTCAAACTGGAAATGGTAATTAGTATTGTGCCACCATTTTGCAAGGAAGAGCCACCTACTCCAATTCTTTGGTTTGTGGCCAGACATGCATCTTAAATAACCCTTCAGGCAAGCATTTATCCTTTCTGTTTGACCACCAGTTTTTGGATGGTAAGCAGTACTCATGTTTAATCTTGTGCTTAAAGATCGGAAGAGCTCTTGCCAGAATGCACTTGTGAAAAATTTGTATGTGTCAGAGACAATTGAAGTTGGTAGACCATATGAAGTTTTAAGATGTTGTGTAAAAATTCTTGAGCCATAGTAAGAGCAGGTATGGGTGAGATAATGCAATGAGATGTGCATACTTGGTAAGTCTGTCAACAATGACCATGATAACATCCTTCTTATTGGACTTGGGAAGTCCTTCAATGAAGTCCATAGATATATGCTGTCAAGGCTGAGAAGGAATTGGTAATGGTTGGAGAAGTCCGGATGGGTGTACATGTTCAACTTTACTTCTTTGGCAAGTGTCACAATGGCTGAAAAATAAAGTAACGTCCTTCTTGAGGCCTTTCCAATAGAAGTAGCTTTTAGCCTTCTGATAACTTCCCTGAATACCTGAGTGGCCACCCACAGAAGAAGAATGGATGGACTCTAATAATTTCTTTCTCAACTGATTACCCCACATAAATTCTTCCTTTATATCTATGAATACCCTCTGAGTAAGTGTAGTGAGGAATAGAAGTAGCAGGATTGAGGAGAAGTGAAGTCACATTGGACAACTGTTCTTTTGGTTACACGACTAACAGCTATTGTTCGAAAGGTGTAAAGTGAAGTCTCATTGGACACCAAGGATTGCGACAAATGAGAAGGAAATTCCTTAATTCGGTAGAAGATGGTCAAGAAGAAATGGGTGAGGGGTTACCTAATGAGAATATAGTGCATCAATGGAATGAAAAAGGGAATATTGAGGATATGCCCCAAAATCAATTGTCATTTTGGGGATATGCCTCAGGATTTAAATTTTAGGGAATATGCCCCAGTTGTCCAAAATTCCATCCAAAACCGTTAAGTAGTCAATATTCGCATACACTTGGGATCACATATCCGAATTAAAAAATAGATATACGATATATTAACACCTTTACAAGGTTCGAGAACATATTCAGACGAAAAAATCTCAAAAAAAAATAGAGAAAAAATTCAGACACATTTACGATAAATAGTCTATTTAACGGTTCCTTGACGGAAACCGTTACTTTGGGGCATATTCCCAAAAAATGGAATCCGGGGCATATCCCCAAGATGACAGTTGATTTTGGGGCATATTCCCATTTTCCCAATGAAAAATGAAGTGCATCGGATAATAAGCTGGATTCTGAAAAGAATTTGCCAGCGAACAAGAGTTCACTTAAAAGAGGCAAATCTGCTTCATGGAATTCTGATAAGGTACTTGATGAACTGCCTAATAGTGAAACTTGTGCCAAGCAAGGTGACTTAATCAACAGCTCAAGTTGAATCAGGGACTCATGTTATTAAATGAAGATGAAGACTCTGATGAAAATGATGGTGACATTCTCAAAGAAAAGAGGTCGAGCAAGATTGGTAGTGTATGAGGAAAAAGGAAAAAAAAAAACACCGTCGAGAAGAGAACAGGAGAGATTGGAGTTAAAGAAAATAGTGTGCTGAAATTGAAAAAAAATTAACGTATTCAAACATAACCTTTGTTATTATATTGCTATTTGTAATTGAATTTCCCCATTTTAACAACTTTGAATGGGTGAAAATTCCCTTGGTTCAACGGTGTTGAGCTGTCTACAGTTTTTAGTGGTTAACATAGCCGCACTTAAATCTGATCTGACCTTGGTTCTTCCCGGCAAGTACATGTATGTTACCAAGCCTGACCATAGAAGCTGCAAATTGAGGATCAAATATTGTGGGCTGAGTTGCAAATGCCTCGACGATCGGTGCAGTCCTTGGATCCGAATGGAGCAATTGATCCGTCAACAACAACCCCTTCTTTTGCTGGAGGTTGGTGTAATATGCTTGGTCGAATTTCCTCGGTGTCGTAACATCTAGATCGACAAAGTTTGTGGATTTCTTACATTTTCTTCTCAGATCCATTAGATATTTGGAATCCAGAGAAGGATCGGGTCTGCCAGTTTTGTTGAAGTTGTGGAGTCTCTCTAACACAGGACTGCATGATGTCCTTCCAATAGTGTGAGCCCCTGGTCATCATCAATTTCCCATGAGCCAACTATAAAAAACCATTTTACAATGAAAATTAAGGTCACTTCAGGCGTCGAGTTTACCTGAGAGGATAACCAAATCAAGCACATTGAGGCCTCGAGTTTCATAAAAATGCAGAAGATCAGAAACAGATTCGCGACCCATGGGGACTATATTGGCCTCCTTGGCAATAGAGATGCTTCCATCCTTTCGGCCAAATGGTATAGCCCAGAAAGGACCACCTACATCAACTGTCGCATCTCTAGCAGCTGCCGTTAGAATGTCCGCACAAGATACAATCTTGGGACATTTTCTCTCCAGTTCAGCTTTAACGTCATCAATCACGTCAAAACCTCTCAATGTTAAGCTGACATTTGCGCTCCTTTCGCTTCCCTTATGGTTCAACAGAATTGAAGCATCACAACCCTGTACGTAATCAAGTACAACGAGATCAACAACATTTCATCACTACTGAATTAAAACCGATATATTATGCACGGACATAATGAGTATATATATATCAACGTACCCTAACAGCACAGTCATGGAAATGCAGCCTGATGAGACTGGCAGCAATGGTTGGATCCTTCTTAATCCAAGCAGCCACTTTTCTTTGTATAATACCTTCAACATCTGGGCATCTCTTCTCGTAGTGAGTGAAGGATAGTAAATCCTCTGGTCGCGTTTGGGGTTTGGATCTGGGACGCTGAGGAGGTGGTGGCGGGGATGATTTTGATAGCGGCTTGGTCTTGGTCTTGGGTGCGGATGTGGTGGTCGTGGGTGTTGTGGAATTCCTGGAGGATGATGAAACTGCAAGTGTGATAGTAACCAAGTGAAGACTAATAAAAACAAGAAGACACATATTGATGAAAATTGCACCTTCATGATTGCTAATCGAAATCAAGCTACTGTCTATCCCTACATGCGTCTGTATATATACAAAATCAAAGAGTCAATTTGTTGTATCGATGTGATTTTTTTTATTTATTGTTCTGTAGATTGAGAAACATAGAGATGTGGTGAAGGCAATGAGAAACCATTACATACGTGGTGAGGCACTACTCTACAGCTACTAACATACGAACGCCTGCAAGTCTACAATAATACAATATGGTATCTTCTCAGTGAACCATTCCTTTTTTATGTATAAGAATCCATTACTTGCCAGCAGGTAACAGCAGAAGGGCCTTTTCCTAAAGGAACTTGCAAATGATTCATCCAATGGTGTGTATATGTGCAAGGAGTCAAGGCGAGTCGGTTCCTCTTGCAGTTTCAAACCATTACAGAAACAAAATATAGTATAGAAGCAGCTTGTGGCATCACATTTTTCTCCAACCTCAAAAGGTTCCAAATGACAATACAATCACAAACTAGTCAGATACTTAAGGTCCCTTTCCATACCATGCATGAGATAACTCTCTGTATGTTTATTCCTGGGCCTGCAGCCAAACTAATGATCTGAAAGAAATCATATCATCAGAGTTGATAGACTCGTATTATGACAGATATTTTCATAAGCAATTCTCAACGAGTTCAAACTTGTGCATCCAACATCAAGTTATTTATTCATTCCATTTTCATATTCGAGTACTTGGAAATATCAAACCAGAAAACAGTTAAATTGGAGCACACAAGCCACAATCTTTTCTACAAAAATTTAAAGACAGGCGAACACAGTTCAGAATAAACTTCCTCCACATCTCATCACGAGTACTGCTAATCCTCATCTTCATCTGTCAAAAGAAACAAGACAATCAAATGTAATGAGATGTAGCATACATATAAAATTACAATGTTAAGTTATTCGTACAATTTTTACACTAAAAGGAAGTGAGACAGAAATTTTTACATCAAATAAAAGAGAGAAAGTAAGTGGCAAAAAGTGAAAATACATTCGAAACAGAAATTTCAACAAACATGCAGACAATTGATGTGAAACAGACTCGAACAAACTTAATCGTTCTACTGGTTAAACTATGTGAACTGTCAATTTCAAAGAATTGCAACATTTGCCTCCAAAAAGGAGTAACACAAGTGTTGGGATGTGAATGGGGTTAATTCAGAAATTCACAAACAAGCAAGATCTTGATGTGCTAAACCTTTGATTGTTTGCTTAAATTTGGAGAAGTTTCTCATGAAAAGATTACACATAGACAAGATTAGAGGGAAGTGAAGAACACGAATATAAACTTGGATTGACATATGAAAGTTCAGCAACATTTTATTGCATACATACTCAGCCAAATATTTACATTCAGACATCTTTAAGTTCTAAATGATTGCTGTTTCATGGGATTTAACAGGAAAATGGGGACTATAGTTACTGTATCAACTTCATTTCTTATTGACAAGAAACCTTCATTGTGAAACCAAGCATTCTCTGCTATTTGACACTTTCATTCTAATTACATAATTGGCATGAAATGAGGTATGCGGCAAGGCAACTTAACTTCTTCTAAAATGTTTTTCTTGTTTGCAAGAGAATCATTATTTGTCTATCTAATTTTTTACACTGAATTTCAGGTATGGTTCATGCATCAAGCTCCTCAAATTCCATAAGAAGTCCGAGTTCCATGACTTTCAATGCGGCCATGGCTTTAAGTTTTAAACTATTGCTGTTTCATGGTTTTTTACCGGAAAATGGGGACAAGAGTTGCTGTATCTTCATTTCTCATTGACATTCACGAAACCTTTGTTGTGAAACCAAGCATTCTCTGATCTATGACACTTTCAATCTTACTACATAACTGGAATTAACTGAGGTATGTGGCAACCTAACTTCTTCCAAAATGTTGTTTGCAAGAGAATTGTCTATCTAATTTTTTACACTGAATTTCAGATATGGTTCGTCCATCAAGCTCCTCAAATTCTGTAAGGAGCTTTAAGAGTTACACTGTTAACTGTTCCAGGTCTACCTAAAATGAGAGCAATCTTTCATTGATTAAATAACATAGGTACGTCAGCGTCTTCTTCACAACATGAAATTCAATCATTTATTTGTTTAGTTTGTTATTCATTTGGGATGAGTGTTTCTATGGACCTATACCCCCCAGGGTTTGGAACTCAAAAATATTCAGCATTCCAAAAGCCAGTTACTCGAATGATAGCTCTATTCTGTACATATGCCAATCGCTAATACTTTCAGCATCTTCCCTTAGACTAAAGAAGTAGCACCTACCAAGGCGGGATAATCTTGTAAAAAGAAGGCTAACACAGATTTGAAGCAATTCTATTGCAGAAATGTAGTTATTGAGGGAATTTTGTTTCATGACACAACTAATCTTTCTATGTTAGATGTTCAAACTAATAAGTGTAAACCCTTCCTTAGCACGGTATCATTCAGGCAAATAACTAACCAGTGAAATACACTAGAAAACACAGAGTTAATATATCAGAATTTTAACAAGCAGGCATAGGTGAAATACACAGAGTTGATGGGAAACAGACTCAAACTCCTTGCTCGTTCTACTGGCTCAACAATTTGAATCGTCAATTTTTTACAGAATTGAAACATTTGCCAATAAAAAAGAGCAATATAGGTGTAAGGGATGTGAATTGGAAAAAAATCAGAAATTCACAAACAACTGAATAAGCAACATCTTGATATGCTAAATCTCTGGTTGTTTGCTTAAATTTGAAGACGTTCCTCATGAAAAGATAACACATAGACAAGATTGGAGGGGTCTTTTGATGGGAGTCAAGAACATGGATATAGACATGAAAGTTCAGGCACATTTAAAATTAAACACAACCAAATATTTACACCCAGATTTGACATGTCTGCTAAGCTACCATATACATCTTTAAGTTTTAAACTACTGCTGTTTCATGAGTTTTTAACCGGAAAATGGGGACTAGAGTTACTACTGTATCAATTCTTATTGACATCTAAGAAACCTTCATTGTGAAACCAAGCATTCTGTGCTCTTTGACATTTTCACTCCTACTACATAATTGGCATGAACTGAGGTATGTGTCAACCTAACTTCTTCTAAAATGTTGTTTGCAAGGGAATCATTATTTGTCTATCTTATTTTTTACACTGAAATCCATAAGAAGTCTCGAGTTTCATGACTTTCAATGCGGCCCTAGCTTTAATGGTTACACTGTTAACTGTTCCAGGTCTACCTAAAACGAGAGCAATCTCTCATTGAGTATTCAATTTGTTATTCGTATCATTTGTTTCTATGGACCTATACCACCAAGGGCTTGGAACATTTGTTATTGAGGTCATTTTGTTTCATGACACATGTAATCTGTCTATGTAAAATGTTCTAACTAATAAGTCTAAACCCTTCCGTATCATTCAGGAAAATAACAAACTAGTGAAAGACATAGATAGATTAGTTTCTCTTATCAAAATGCCTCTATTATCTTAAACCAATTTTAACATGAAACCTAAGAAATCCCCAAATTGACATAACAAACCATTAAGAGCAGGAAATTGATTGAAGAACAAAATGAAATGAATTCAAAAGAGAGAAGAGAATAATACCAAAGTAGCGACGCTCATTAGCGGCCTTGGCTTTGTCGAGCATCTTGTCAAGATCAACTTGAAGCTGAGCATCCCATTTGACCAACTGATTTACGAATACAGCTCCAAGACCCATACCCAATACATGCTCCCATGGATCTGAAATGAAAATCAAATCAGAAATCAGATGAAATGAAAAATCAGATGAAAATGAAGAAATTAGGTTAAAAGAAAAGAGCAACATACGCCTCATGTAAGGAAGTTTACGGAGGGCATTAGAGTACATCTGTGTACCCAACCCTAGTACTGCTCCTACCATCGTCGCCGTCACAGGCATCTTCGTCTTCTTCTTCTTCCTTGTTCTTGTTCAATTTACCAGAGTCAGTGAGAGAGAGAGAGTATTGAAATCTGGATTTGATTTCTGAATTCTTCATTTCAGCTCCTCCGTCAATCCCCAAATTAAATATCTCACTGCTTGCGGCACGTGTTAACTCTAAGCGTTCCGGGCCGTTAGATATCTCATTTCATCCTGTGAAAAGCCCAATAGGGCCTAACGATACCTGTTTGAGGCGAATTTGCCTGCTACTACAATATGTTTGTATTTTATTATCAGGACAGGACAGCTTCTTTCTCCCATTATCAAGCTTTAAAATTTTATACATCTGATTTTAATTTTCATCTGTTTAGCACGAGATTCATGTTGGTTAGTTGGTAGTCCGTCACATTCATATAGCAGCAGCACCTGGCCACGCAATGCATCACGAGCAACAACGGCTACTTTCTCCTCCACAATGATCCTATCTACGTGTGTGTTGAAATTTCTTTCTTTAACCACAATTAGTAGCTCCTTTCCATCCCTATCACATGGATTCACATCTTTTTAATTGTTAGGCTTCCAAATCCAGGGGAATACTAACTGAACTACATCATATGTTTTTTTTGGTGAGTGCGAAAAAGTTTTTTTTTTTTTTTTTTGATCGATAAGGAAGAATTGATTGACCAAAAAAGGAGAGGGTACAAAAGGTTTGTACCACCCTCAAGGATACAAAGAGTGGAACAAAAAAAGAAAAGAAGGAAGTTACAGACAACTCCCCAACCACACTACAGGATTACAAATGCTCAAAAAAAAAAAGCTTAGGCCAAGTAGTCATAACATCTCCAAAACTAGGATTTTCCAGATTTTTAAACACCAAACACCAAGAGAAAAGCTGGTATTTGATTTTTTGCTGAATTGTCGTTGCAGAGTTGGTTTTGATTGAAAAAGCTCTAGCATTTCTCTCATTCCAAATGCACCACAGGATAGCCACTGAAATCATGCTCCATATGAAGTACTGTTGCTTTTCTTTGAAACTAATATTCCAGGAGAAAATCATTGTAATGATATTGTCAGGCATAGTGAACTGCCACTTTAGCTTTTCCTTGAAATGATCCCAAAGTTTAACTGCAAACTCACAATGCAAGAAAAGATGATTTGCAGATTCATTCTGAGAACAAAACAGACAGCTTTGAGGGACCTCCATTTTTCTCCTTAATAACATATCCCTGGTTGGAAGACTGTTGTGAGCTATAGTCCAAAGAAAGAAAGATATTTTAGGAGGAAACTTATGACCCCAAATATGCTTGAAGATGTAGTTTGAATCTTGATCCACTGAATCTTGGAAGAGAGAATCATAAGTAGACTTCACAGTAAACCCATTTTTATTTTCTAGGTTCCAAAATTTGGTCCTCAATATCTGGCATAGTTGAGATAGGCGGAGTTTTAGATTTTGGTTGTCCCATTAAATAGGTTCTCTAATTTCAATTCGAGTGCTTCCACATATTACCCCTATTTAATATACATTAGTATCCTCATATTTGAGATAGTGTTTCTAGTATTGGAATTTGGATAAAGGCAAAACAGGAAAGAGAATTGATATTTATGAAACCAAAAAAAAATCTTAATCTAAGAGATTTTGCCTTCTCCGCCTATATAAGTAGTACGGAGGGAGTATCTTTTCTAGCTGGTATGTCGGGACTGATGTTTTCATTATGCACGCGTATTTTTTAGAGAAATTGGATCAATTGCCCAAATATTTTTAAAACATGGTTCTAATGGACGAGTAAAAATTAGTATAGGTGAAATGGACACCAAAAAAATAACAAGAATGAATCCTGGATTAAACTTAAAAAAATAGCGAGGGTGACTAGATGCATCCTGATATAAATTAAAAATAAGAAAAAGTATTTGAAAATGGGTAGGATGAAATTGTTTACATCCAGACTATTTTTACATTCTCATCCATTTAAACAGTATCAAATTTTATACGTCTTTTTCGCCCATAAATTATTGTTATTGGGTTAATTGACCAATTTTGTGTATTTTTCAGTAATGCCCAAAATGAGTGCATATGGGATCACTTGTGATGCATGTATATACAATAAGTATAAGTATATACCAAAAAAAATCTGCATAAGTTTTCGTGCTTTGCAAATCTTTAACATGGGTGTATTGGATT
The DNA here is from genome assembly GCA_023529315.1 of Papaver bracteatum. Lineage (NCBI taxonomy): Eukaryota > Viridiplantae > Streptophyta > Magnoliopsida > Ranunculales > Papaveraceae > Papaver > Papaver bracteatum. The sequence continues at coordinate 578,096 of JAJJWX010000400.1, read as the reverse complement.
AGGATTTAGATAGATATCTAACAATCCTAAAAACTCTCAAGTACTCAATTTGGATATGTCAGGATTCATTAAATATCCGAGGTATCCAATTAGGATTTGTCAGGAATCATTAAATATCCTAGGTATTCAATTTGTTTAAGATTTTTTAGAATAGTGGAGGAGAAGGATATATAAGGATTGTTATGGATATTTATAGGCAAAATATGCATAATATTATCTCATTATAATCTCAACCTAAACCACAAGAGTTACATGGATTGTAGTGGGTCATATTTTTTTCTTTTTTTTATCACATCATACTATGTCTTTTCCCACCACCATACACCACCAACCAACACCAGCACCACCATTGCCACCGACCACCAACAATCACCCACCACCACCACTACCACCAGCACACACCATCAACACTAGCGCCACCACCAACAACAACCACCATTGTCGACCACCATCACCGATCATCACCACCAACAACCACCGCCGCCACCACCACATATACCACACACCACTACCCATCACTTCAATTTTATTGATGGGTTTGTTTTTTTTTGAAAGGGAAACATGATCTTCACTTTTTATTATTCTAATCCATTATAATCCAAAATTATATATCTATAAGATTCTTTTAAAAATCCTTATAAATCCATCAGATTCAGGTAAGTTAATATATGTTTTTATCCATATAAATCCTTATCCAATACACCCCTGTAAGTTACATTAGAAGTTATGGATGAAAATCTATTTAGTAAAGAGTGATGCTGGACAGATCGACTTTTTGAATCACTCACCGTTTTGACACATAAATGATTGGCCACATCCCTATGGAGGAAACAGGGGTCTCATTTTGGTATTTATTTGTATCATCGGTTTTTTGTTTGGTTTAAATTATTTAGTAGTAAATGGATTACTATTTAATAATGTTCAATTAAAACATTATCTATATAGTCTTCATGAATATTGGTTACTTTTTTTAGGCAACCATATGTGAATCTTGATTCATCGTCTTCATTTCGATTCTGCTTTCTTCATTTCGATTCTCTTCTTCCAGTAATAATTCCTTTTTACGGTACTTCATCTTAATATACTCACCATAGAGATAAGAACAAAAACCCCAAACACACAACACTGTAGAAATCGCCTTGGCCCCACCGAACGAGTCACCATAAGCCAACACTCCACCAACCACATTCATCGAAAGTATCGCCGTCATGCATATCCCACTATTCAGTGACGTCGTCAGGAACACTAACCCCGCCGTCCCCATGAAAGTAAATTGCCAACAGAATATCGTGAACCCAATCGTCAACCAGTACCCAGTTGTGCCAAGATTGAAAACGCTCTCGCTCTCTTTTCTCATCTCCCCGAATCCACCGTCTGCCAACATCCCAACCGTCGCCAGCACCGTCGCTGCGAATTCCATAACAAACTGCATTTCCATCACCAACTGATAACTCTTGACGTTTCTGCTATAAATCAGATCGACAAGCGGTAGGTACAGAGCGAAAAGTAAACCCGCACCCAGAATAGAAAAGAAGCCCAAAAAGTATTGCTTTTGAGAGACGCCCTCGGGCCTGTCGTGACTGTGTGTCAAAGCCAATAACACCGAACTTAGGGTTAGCAGAACCACGCAGTTTAGGTTTTTGAAGGTTATTTTTTGTTTGACGATGATAACGGAGAGGATAAGATTGAAAGCTAATTGAGTTGATAGCAGAAGAGATGCAGTTGAAACAGGAAGGTAAGATACGCCCCATGAGAACAACAGATTGTTAACCCCAAGCATAAGACCTATGGCTATTGATATTAACAACAGTTTGAGAGTGAAGCTTGAAAAAGGCCATGGTTTGTTGTGATTCTTGTTGAATAACATTGGGAGATATATGGGGATGAGGAGGACAGGAAATCCAGCAGACTGAACAAAAGTAGAAACCCATCTGCTTGAACCACCATGGATGAAATAAAACCTTGAGAGTAGACTCGACGAAACTGAACCCACCACAAGGGCTGCGTAAGTGATCACTAGTAGAATCCAGTACCGAAGATCTTCTCGTCTAGTACTGCTTTTGATGTTATCATTAATATTACCTAGTGATGATGCTTTGTGTTGATCATCTGTTGTAGATTCGGTGACAAACAGAGCAGTTTCGGTATTAACGCTCATTGATGATGAAGAGTGGTGATCTTCTTGATAGTCGTCCTCTTGGTGTTGCATGATATTTATTCCTCCGTCATTCTTGTTGTTGATGACCATATTACAGTCTGGTGGTGGTGGTGGGTTGGGATCCATTAAAATTTGAGTAACACAAACAAATAAAGAAAAAAATATTAAAGAAATTCAGAGAGACGGAACGAGAATGAGAAGGGGGGAAGTACACAGATAAAAAACAGATTAGATAAATACAAAGTACATACTTAAAAAACTGAAAACAATAAATTAGGATTTAATTAGTGCTTAGTTTTATAGAAGAAAGATCCTACGAATAAAAATTAATTAGTGATGCACCAAAAAAAGCAAAAGCAAGCGCAGAATCAAATTAATTTGGATTTTTTTGTGGTTTGCTGATATGAGATTGCATCCATATTTATAATGTTTATTGTAATCTCCGATCTCCCTAATTACTCTCTCATTAAATTAATTCATGTAGAAAAAATCTGAGCCACGCACCCTCTTTAAAGTGTCATATGCTAACTATCAACGGTTGTGCATTACGACGGATGGGATATCCAGCCCGGCACATCCTCAAAGAGACGGGGAGAGTCAAAAAAGTTTAGTGTTCTCGTGTACATTGTCACGGTATAAAGTTGATACTATTAGTATATATGATTTGGTATATAGGCTGCGGCTGGGATTCCTTAATGTTTGATTTGAAGTTGATTGATGTCGATTCCCACTCACAGAGGCGGTTTAATGTTTAAACTGTAGTTTGTTGTCATCAACCAACACACAATTAAACAAAAAGAACTAGGCTCCAATGAAATATGTCAACTTCAAAAGATAAAGCTTAGCTAGCTATTCCCAATTTATATCAACGAGAAATATTACTTTTGGAAGATCATTTATTGTTAAAGTTGAATTATTTGTTTCTTGGTAGCATTAGAAGCATGATTATCATGAATATTTAAGGAAAACTAAAACGGCCACCTATTGGCTGTCTAGAAGATGAAACAGAAACTTGACACTGAAAGGGAAAAACAAAAAGGACAGAAAACCAGACCCAACTGTTCCTCGAAATGTTTAAAAAAAAAATCAATTGTTACTAATTACAAGATCAGGTGCACATATTAGTTCCTTTAAGAGCATCTCCAATATTAATTTTAAAAAAATCCTACATGAAGTTCATTTTTAGACCTCCGGTAATAGGGATTTTCAAACACAGGTCTATATAAGATTTTTTTCCTAAAACTCATCTCCAACGGTTAAATTTGTGGTATGTATTTTAGATTTAGATATGCACAACAATATTTATTTTTTAGCATGATTTTGTTTTAAATATTAATTTTTTTAAATAAAATTGACGACATGGAATTATTTAGGGGTTATACCGAAGCTGTAGTTAAGATTTTCTTTAACACCTTTGTACTTAGGATTTTAAGCCTTCATTTAATATGAATGCATCTCTAAGTAAATGAAGGCTTAAAATCCTATGTGTCATTTAAAAAAAAAATCACCATTTATTAGAGATACTTGAACAATCGAGATTTTAATACCTTTAGTTGCTTCTACACACCGCTGATCCTCAAATGTACGTGTATGGACATGATTTTCGGGGTCATTTCAAGTGATAAATCAATTTATACTTGGCACGGACATGATTTTCGGGGTCATTTCAAGTGATAAATCAATTTATACTTGGCACGCACTTTCTAGGTTTCTTGTTGGAAATTTTACTGCTTATACATCATATGGCCTCCAACTAGGTCTTAGTGGACACTGAAGAACATGTAAATATAATTGAGTATCAGAACCAATCGGAGAGGGTTTAAAGAACACATCAATATCCCTAAGAACTGTTGGAAATAGTAACAGTGAAACAACAAATGTTAAATGAATCTAGCCTAAAATGACCATACAATTTGACATACGAGGGCAGAGCCACCTGCTCAGCAAATTGTCCTAAAAACTCCTCAAAAATGAGTGATGTTATACCCCACAACGGAGATGTGTCCAAGATAGAACTGCCCGACACAGAATGTATAAGCACGGTACAAGCTACCCAACTTTGAACTCAACTGGAGGGATTAGGAAGTGAAATATATACACAAACACACAATAAGCGACAAGAGGGGTATAGAGATAGGGATAGTAGCTTGCTTTGGTTCATTTTGAAATAAAGAAATCATTTTTCTTTTATAGACGGTGAAAATGGATTTGACATAAATTATTTTTGGTAACTTCCCCATTAAACATAAATGGTTTAAGAAATTAAAATCATGTATTCCGTTTAGGAGTTAAAAACTTATTTATGTTATCCTTTAGAAACTTAAAACTTGTTTTAATTTTAATTCGTTTAGGAATGTAAATTTGTTACTAAATTTAATCATGGTTAACTCATGCATGTGTATACATGCAATAGGCATGGCAAGTGTCACACGCCCTCCCATATATGCGTTTCACTTTCACCCTCTCGTGGAAAAATTGTTTCTTTGGAGGAGCTTGAACTTTAAGTTTGGATGGTTGAGGGAGGGTGACTCGACTCAGTTCATCAGTGAGTTCTAAATCCATGTCCATTGCTGACGATTCTCACTCGTGAAGTAATTTAGGAAGATTTTTGTTATAGGGAAAGATGATTTGTTTAGGGGGAAAGAAATATAAGGAGAAAGTTAATGTTTTAGTGCAATGTATAAGGGGAACTATTTACTGAAATTTTAGTTTTAATTTTTTTTATATAACCAAATTAGCCTCTAGCCAACATCGCATCCAATAACACCTCAATGGAGTCTTTACTTGGAGAATTTTTCGAAATCAATTCGATACACTTCTTGCTTCATCGTCCCATTTTGGGTTGTATAGCTGTGGATTTCAAGGGAATGTGACGAAAATATAAATGTTAAGAAATGCTCAAGGGAGAAATAGTTGGATGTTTACTGTCGATGGTGCTTTACAGGAAAAGAACATTGTGCTAATTGGTTTTGGTCAATAGATTATTGCATTCTATCAAGTTAACATGGAAAATGAAAGTGCTATTTCTTTTACGTTGATTCAGTCCATTAACTGAATTTTACTGATAAGTTCTTTATCAAATCATACTTTTGTTTAATGTTTTTATATTTGCGTTTCCTATTTGGGACCTATCAAAAAAGTTACATAGTCTGTATTTGACAACAACAACACAAATTTTCTTCTTTTGTGATTGATGTTTAATATCAGCATCTTCAATGTTCCTATTGTTGTTAAAACTCTATGGAGAAAAGAACGATTGGAGTTAGTCAGGAAAACAGTTTAGGGTTAGGGTTATACACAAATATATGATTAGATTAATTAGTGAACAGAATGGTAAACTTCATTGTTTTGTTAGGCTTAGTCCTATGGGCTAGATATTTAGCTGCTAGATTGGCCATCCACGTCAGATAGAGCAACCTCCTAATCCCTATGGGATGGCCAACCTAGCAGCTAGATTAACAGTCCACGTCATCTGTGAGCGCCGAACCGTTCGGCATTTTTGGTTACTTTTTGAGCGCCGAACCGTTTAGCGTTTAAATCTCAGTCGTTAGATGTTTGTGAGCGCCGAACCATTCAGCGTTTTGGTCACTTTTTGAGCGCCGAACCATTCAGCGTTTCAATCTCACCGATAGTGCGACTGCGAGCAAATGATAGGAGAGAGAACTCTCCACTATCATTGTTGACTTTTTTCCAACACTTATTTTTTAATTTGCAACACTTTTTAGCCAGTCTAGCACTCAAATCTAGCTCATAGGGGGAAGGCAATTTCTTACTCCTCCCCTTTAATGACCAAAAGTCGAAAGAGATTTATTGAAGTCAAATCATTTTAGTTTTCCCCCTAAACAAATCATTTTTCCCCGTTATTATACCTGGACCGTGGTTGTGCGACCCAAAACACACGTGGACCAATCATAATACTCGATACTCCTTCCACTAGTAAAACAGGCAGGCTAGACTGTAATGAACATTTGAAGCTGGAACGACAAACAAAACTACACAGTAGACAAGATTTCTGAAAACTAAAACAGAACATGGGCCACATTTTTTAACTTGAAAACTTCATCTTATGCACATCATTACAGTGACGGGCAGGCAAGCAAATAGACAAGGAAAAATTTCATAGACTAAAGACCAATTTCTATTATATTATCATCAAGAATCTGGCCTCAAAAATCACCAAGAATGTATCATACAAATGGGCCTTGACTTTACTTGCATGATTGTTTGCAGCAATCAATCTCAGTGGCACTTCAAGTTTCACGGTGCAATATATGTTCTCCAACTTGCAAAAGGGTGTGTATTCAGCCTTGCACATCCTAACCTGATCATTAAAGAAAGAGATAGAGCTCGAGAGTCAAAAGGTTGTGTTGTCGTGTACATCGTCACCGCATAAAATTGATCCTGTTTGATTTGGCAGCAAGCGATTCCTTGATGTTTGAAGTTGATTGATGCCGATCCCCACCCACAGGCAGATTAACTAGTTTCTTATCATCATTCAGTACTGCACTCCAAAAATTAAAACAAACAAAAAGAATTAGTCTCCAATGAAATGTTAAACAGCTGGAAAGAGATTGTTACTTTGAAACTTAAATCAAAGAGAGACACTATTTGGAAGACAATTAGCATCAGATGCTAATGGAGATTACAGTTAATCTCCATTACTTTACATAAACCTATTGATCACTACAAGGGTCGGAGATACAAACAGAAACTTGCACATGAAGATATAGGATATTCATTTAAAACGGTCAATAGACTTATGACAAGTAGTTCTAGTGGTAAATGCACAGTTTCTGTTAATCACAAGGCAGTCTGGATCTGGATTTGGAAAACTAACTCCTTATGCTCCCACTAAGCTAACACGCTAGAGCCATTGAAGGGCTTCTGCTTCTCCTTACCAACTTCTATCACGAGAAACCATATACACCATAGCACTCCCAAGTCCTAACGACACACCACACTTAAAAAATTACACATTGCATGAATAATTACCATACTACACCCCTACAGGAAACAACAAGGGTAACAAGAAAGTGCCGTCAACAACTACATACAATCCATTGAAAGTATATATGCCAGAGCAAAGGAACCCTACCAAAAAAATAAAAAACAACCAAATTTTAATTGTAAGTCTCTTACCGACACGAATGAGCTAACAACACTTGTTTTAGATTATACACAAAGGCACAAACTAATATACTGAAAGTATATTCCTAGTACGTGCAGCAATGTGGCTTCCAATTAGACATCCTTAAACAGTAACTAGAGTAAAATAGTTCACCGCAACCTAGAACAAATTGTTCAACAGCTCAATCTAAACAAGTAACATTTCTGATTCCTAAACATCACGCACAAATGAGCATGAGTGGATAAATTTCAGCTAGATGTTTTATTTTTGTATTAATCAGTAGTTTGACCTATATATTGTCTATCTCAAGGACCGTAACTCCTAATGTACTTTTAAGGGAGAAAAGGAACTACATGACACTCTTCACGACAAGAATGGTTGAAGATATAATGACAAGATCAAGAATCAAGATGATTGTAACATTTAAGTTTGTTGAACTGGAGACCTGCAAAAAAAAAAAAAGAGAGAGAGAGAGAGACTCCGATACTCAAGTCCGAAAGAATTTTAACCAAAATATAGTGAGCACAAAGTTGGAGTTGAGCAGGAGTACCTTTTGAGTTGGAATGTGCAGTTGCTTTAGACAGAAGCAAGGTTTTATCCTCTTCTCCGACAATTTTAGAACATCATCATAACAACAATTTGATAAATCACCTAATCATGTTCATAGGAGCGAGCACGTAATAAAGATTATCCATAACAGTATTTTAGATTGTAACTTGTAAGGATAATACAGGATATTGAGATGTGACAAAGTTGAAGACAATTAAAAGACGGTATTCTTTCATCATGTGAAGACAATATTTACTGCACGTGACAAAGTGGTTTCTTCAACCTCTCTTACAGAGTTAACCAAAGATTGAAAACAATTAAAAGACATAATTTTATTGCTAGAATTAAACTTGCAGAAATGAAATTAGGCATTGTTTCAGTCCATTGTTGTTGCTCATGCATTCAGCTGACCTATTTCCTTTTCTAGAGATAAAGGGAAAATCCAAACAATGCTGACATTTAGGTGCTGCAATGCTTCCCTTATGATCTTCCCCTTAGAAGAAGCAACGATGCACTAAATGCAAATGCCTAGAATACTTGTGAAAGGGATTTTCTTTGCCATGTTAGATAGATGAAGAAGAAATACCGGTCATCCACCCATCATAAAGCTGGCCAAGAACTTCATAGCATGAGCGCTACAACATACCCATATGCATTTGCTCATTCTCGATTCGGTCACAACTGCGCACACAAGAACACGTCTCATCAGTCATCACCATCATTATAACATATAAATGTATAAAGTATAATGATAATAACAACAAAACTGAACCGTTGTACTGCAGATACAAATCCTTTGGTGATGCCAGTTTAGTCTTTGTAGGAACATTCGAGAACAGTTACTCAATACGAAAAAGGTGCCAATGTGTGTTTTCTGGAAGAGTAAGAATTATGTTTGTTTCTAACCTTTTAAAGCCACAGCATTTGAGGATAAGACAAACATATCAATGATATAAAGGACAGACGAAGGGAAGTCCCAAACCTGTCGGAAAAACATTACACCAAAAATATTAGATAGCAAATCACACAAAGTGTCGACCATGGACACTTATGTTTTTCATCACTGTTCTACAAACTACATAAATTTTATACCATCATGGCTGCGAGAAAAATCCTCATGTAGCTAGAAACGAAGATAGCCAGAGATATGTCTATGTACCTGCAAGTGACAAACAATGATAAGCAGGGAAGAAAACAGATCAGTTGATTTACGAGCTCAGCACTATGCTTAAAAATTGCACAAGTAAAATCATTTGCTAACGGAACAGAAACTAGTTCACCTGGTTGCTCCAGCAGATGCAGTTTGAAGAATCCTTGTACCCACAAGAAATAGAACACAAAAGAAGACAAAGTTTACTAGGAGGACATCTATCAGCATCTGTGATAAACATACAAAACGAATATTTTATAGCAGAAACAGTCTGATTCAGTGGTAAGAAAAAATTCATGTTCAACTAGCAGGTGCTCAAAACAAAAGAACAAACCTTTACACATATCGTAGAAGATGAAATAGAGTTCAAAGACAGACTCGAATCTTCCTTCAAAAGAAAATTCCTGTCTTGAGTCAATAAGAAGAACAAAAATTGCATCAGTATCCCAGAAATTAAAATTTAAGTAAAAATGTTATTGTTGGAGGAAACGTACATCCATCGAGAAGAAGATAAAGGATGGCTGACTTCCACAATACGCCCTGCAACAGGGTAGCGAGAAGTGAGCTTTTGCAAGTGCTAGAGTAAGAATCGAGCGTTTCTCTACAACTAGTGGGTAGAGTATTGCTGCAATTTCTTAACACAAAGTACGTCCATTCATTCACCAATACATAAAGGAAACGAAGATTTTTACATACCTTGAAATCAACAGGGTGAAGAGTTGGTGCATTAAGCAGCAAGTGCCTATAAGCTTTGGTCTTGTGCATGACCAAATCAATGAGCAGAATCTGCACACAGAAAAGTACATTTTGAGAATGTTGGTAAATGAAGTTCCTAAGAGATGGCGCAATTAACACTAAGGAAATATAAAGTAGTTTAGGTGTTCCTTTACCATGATCTCACATTCGATGTATTCGTCAGCGACTACTTTGCAATTCCCCTAGTAAATAAGAGAGCCCGGTAGAAGGATTATATAAAAGCAGTGAATTCAAAAAAAAAAAAAAAAAAAAAAAAATGTAGTTGCCTTCTTACACATTTCATCAACCGAATATTTCCAGGTGAGTATTGAATAAACAACAATTTAATCTTACAACCACAATGAATGCATCTGAACTTCATCCTACCAGACTCATCTTTATCCTCCTTCATTCTCCCAATCCAATTACAATCTCTGCAAATACCTGAAATAATCAACTGCCATGAAGTGGTAAATTCAAACGAAACAAATTTAAATTACATTTGCATACCTACTATATGGATATACGAGAACACGGATGCAGAAGAAATTGGAACCCCTCCTCTTCTTTTTGAGTGAGTTAATTTGAGTATGGAGAGCAAAAATATGCCCTAGATTTGTTCTAATTGATGATGGGAAACAACCATCTGTCTGTTTGTCTGCCTGTTGATTGGTTTAAAACGGGGACTCATGAGTTGGTCTTGGGCCTTATATAGGCCCACGATGTGGATGATCATGGACCAATATGGTATATCGCCGGATATGATTGTTCGACCGGAGGAAAACTCCGCGCTGTAACTTTTATCTTATTCAAACGATGCATACTAATATGGTATATTGCCGGATTTGAATATTATCTATTGGTGTTTTAGCTATTGACATCTCGTCTTGTATTGGCATCACATTTCCTCTGGAGAGGAGATTTGTTTTATTTGGTCTCAAGTGACTTCTCGAATAAAATTGATTGCGAACAGATAATTTGGGCGACATGGAATGCAAAAAGGCATCAGGCTATCTTTGGCTGCTGGGAGAATAGGCTTAAATGCTACAAGGTTGAATGTAGTCATACATTGAACGTCTCCAGTGGGAACATGATTTCCATGATAAAAAAAAAAAAAAAATTGAGTTTTGCGACCTTTTATGGGTGGGAAAGTTGACTATCAAATTCCAACTCCAGGAACCAATATGAAATTCCTCTCCCACCACTAATGAACAAATTCCTCTCCAGGAACCAAGTTGACTAGTATCAATCAGGATGCACTCAAGGTTTGACAGAAGTATGGTGTCGATTGTGCCTCTAAACAAATGTTGACAAAGTTAGCATTGATGCCGCCAAAGAAAACTACGACACTACAGACAAGATCTCTGATAACCAACAACATGATTAAGCAAGTGGTGATTTTTTATCTTCAAAAGGTCTATGTTTCAGGAATGCATTCCTATGTTACCAGAACAATCAACTAGCATTATTATCCAGAGCAATACAGTGACTAGGCAAGCAATACAAAAAGACATAGACTGCAATCCAAATCTGACCAAGGGGAGGCACCTCAAGCTACAGAACATAATCTTCAATGTTAAAAAAAAAAAAGATGACCAAGAGACAAAACTGATAATACAAGACGTAGACTGCAATCCAAATCTGACCAAGGGAGGCACCTCAAGCTACAGAACATAATCTTCAATGTTAAAATAGAATCCTAAGATGACCAAGAGACAAAACAGATAATGGTACGAAACAAAGATAACAGATAGACAACCATGGAAAGGGTAGCCAAACAGAAAATAAAGAAAGCAACAGATGTAACAAGGTAGTAGATATATTTACTGCAGGAGGTATATAGTCAATAACAACTAAAAGAGACACATAAAGAGCAGGATTTTTTTTTTACCTCCTTGCAGCTTTAGTAGTAGAAACACATAACCAGACACAAGACTTCAACCACTTTCTCTCCTCCTACACTTAGGATAAGGTTCTCATAGGATAGAGAGGAAGCACAGAGTAGAAATTTAAAGCATAACATCCATTAAAGTCTTTAAAGACAGGAAAAGATCAATAGACAAAAACTACTTATAAAGAGGGGGTTGCGGTCATTGTTCTTCTTCTTCTTCTTCTTCTGGGAGATCCGTTACTTCTTGAGACTGCCTCGTACACCAGGGCGAGGTTTAGTTGGATCTATGGTAGGAGCAACAGTGGCATGCAGATTGCTGATCTTAGTGTCATCAAAGGGAATCTTGGGGTGCTTAGATTCATGATGGATCTGCATAGTTTTGACATCAGGAGCAGTGATTTTACAGTGAGGGCACTCATACTTGGCATGTCCACCTTTAGTTGCTCCAGTGCGGTCAACTAGTCCTGCTTTACCGCCTCCCCTGTTGGTAAGAGCTGCATCCTGCTTAGCCTGGATCTCCTTAGCTGTGTGCTTCTTTGGCTTTGCCTTTCCTGTCATGTCTGCTACCCTAGTTCTTAAACGAATACCACCTTCCTGAAAACTAACAACAATTTTCACTTAGAATCCCTAGTCCCCAAATCCAAACATATATTCATGATTTAACCAAAGATTCAGATAACAACAGCTACTATGTTAAGAAAAATCAAGCTCAATTCAACATCTGTAATAATAGATAGGTAATTGGAATTTTTACAAACACATCAACTTAAGCGGCATATTTAACAGCAAAACAGTATACGAGGAAAATCAAAGACATACTTTTCCATCCATGCTAACTATTAACCAAAGATTAAGACAATAACAGCTAATATCTTAAGAGAAATACTAGCAACATATCTTATATGTAATCGGAATTCTTACAAACACATCCACATCAACTTAAGCAGACTAGTTTACAGCAAAACAAGATAAAAGAAAAATCCAAAAAAAAAAAAGAGATGTCTCTCTGTTGGGTTGGAATTAAAGCAAGATAACATCAGCCTCATGATTCCACAAACAAATCTACATCTGTATTCATTTTTCACAGGAGCATCGATCAGAAGAATTGAAAGAAAACCTCAAACTTATCTCTATTCTTTTAGTAAAACGAATTTGGGGATTTTTTTTTTCCGAATTAAAATTTTTAACAGGTTCAGATCATCATCTCATGTGAAGCAGAAGAATAATAAACAGGAAACAATTATTAAAAGAAGAAATCAAAGAAGAGAAGAGAGAGCAGACCTGATGAGCGAACTTAGCTTTGATCGGCAGCTGTCTGTTTTTCTATCTAGGGTTTAATCGAGATGAAGGGGAGGGGTAGATAAAGAAGGTTTTCTTCGAAAAGTTCATATTCTTCCTTTTATCCTTCCTTTATGTCCTAAATTACAACTTTTGTCACTGGCAAGTTGGTGTCCTTGGACTGGGTCTTCTCGAAGCTCAGGCCCAAACCTAGTCACATTCTGGTTGTATTCATGTATTGAGTTTTTATGGAGCTGTGTTGTGGTGGTCAGAGTCAGAGACTCAGATAAAACGGGGATGCAGGATAGGAGGAGGTGTTAAATCTATCATTCATTTGGATGAAATTACCAGACTTTTAAATTACAGGGAATTGTCAAAACCCAGACTCAGATTTACAAGAAATGTGGTGTATATATCAACACAAGTTCCTCCGGGGGAAACTAAAATTTTCAAACACAAATTGTAGACAAAATTCGGTACTTACTCCATTAAAAAGAACATAAACAACTGTAATTTCACTCGTCGACAATAACATACTGTATACTTGACAATACATAAAATCAGATGCTGTAAAACTTCAATTGGCAGTCAACCATAGCACAGCAAGTGAGTAAAAAGTTTGGATTATCTTCTTTGCAAGTAACAAAAACCATCAGAGAAAACAGAGGTCTAGCTGACTTTTTCTCGCCACACAAATCCAGTTATGCATTACCACATTGCTTTCACCTTCATCCAATCACCCACAGCAACTCACGTCTTCACCTGCAATCCAAGAAGGGCCACATTAATGAAAAGCGGAACCATTGAAGGTAGAGCTAACATCTTAAAGAAATTCGAGTATTCGTATAAACAGCAAAAGTCTGCGCTGTGTAAACCCTAGAAAAGGAAACAAGCTCTATTCCAGAAAATAGTACACAGATCACCAATACTAGTAGTACAAGCTCTATGAACTACTTTTTGGAGTAGAGATTGTATCCTTTTTCATTTTCTAGGGTTTTACACGCTGCAGGAAATTTCTTCTACTCGCCTACCAGATAAGATTTTCAGTTTGGCTCATCAATGTGACAAGCTTGGTTTGAGATGAGTGCAACCACATCACTAAAGATAGATTAAAAAAAAAAAAAAAAGGATTGTATGCTAACCTTTGTGATAAAGTGAACCAATGACAAGAAAACTGTCATTGCAGGCAAACTTTGTTTCAGCATGTAACAGACTATAAACTTTCCCTAAAAGCATGGAGTAACTGCAAGTCTACAACTGCAGCATTTTATCTTTTTTTCCTCATCTGATACATTTCTAAAATGTCAAAGTCCCAATCCATGGGCATCTACTGGGTATGGGATTTGTAGCTACACTCACAAATGTATTAGTGAAATGGGATGCCAAGTTCAAGTTGATATTGACAAGGCTTAGGCTGCTAATGAGCGCTGTCACTAAGCTACTGTGAACAAAAGTGAAATAAAGAACATACTGTATACTTAAGAATAAGAAAATCAGATGTTGTAAAACCTCATCAGCCTTAATTGGCAGTCATATACAACAAAAGATTGTGTCACTTTTAGCAATAATGTAAGAAGCATGCCTCACAGACAGATGACAACGTATTCACACCATACATACCTCAACCTTCCTACTACTTATTCTCTTTCTGATCAGTAACTTTAGTGCTGGCGGTGACGCTGGTGCTGGTGCTGCTCGAGGGTTTTGGTACGGGTTGAATCCTAACGTAAGGATTCCTTGTCAAAGTCTCTCCTTTTAAAGCAGCTACATACCGGTCGTTTGTGTTCTCCTTCCGCTGCAGCTCCCCAAGGTATTCTGCAAGTCTCTCTTGATTCACTTTCCCCATCATCTGATCCACAATTCCAAAGAAATGAAAATATCACTCAAAGGGACACCACGCTCTCAGAGCACAGAATCAGGGAAACAATTCTTATACAATGACAAAGTTTAAATTTTCAAATGCAAAGCAGTAAGTTGAATAACTAAGTTGAAACGATATATCACCCTTGTTTACCATATATCTCAACCAAGTACAGATACAAGACAGGAAAGAAAGAAACATGTCCTAAATTATAAGCTTATAAAGACTAAAGCCAGCAACATGCAACGGTGAACAATCCAAGGGTATAAACTTGAGAAACAAACTTCAGAAATAGGGAGAAAGAAAGAAAAGATAAAGGCTCATTTGTGTACAAAGGCAATGGGTGCAGGGGAGCGATGCACCTAATATTCATAGGTGATAACGGATGAGAGATATAATATGCAAGCAGAAAGAGATCAGAAATTTAGCAGCATAGCCTCATTCAAAGAAATCAAGTAGAGGGTTTAAATCTGGAATTACACCAGCTCACAGCTGCAGTAGATACCTTTGTAGTCGCATGATGAAGGTAGTAAAATGGCTTTAACCTTGTACCTGCTTAATAAAATAAAAAAAGTATGCTCTAACACCGACATGGGACTCTTACAGGAGTTGATTGGTATACATCTTAACGACTGCATCATGCAAGACTATTGAAACTACTTGAAAGGGGCAATGAAGGATGAATGAATAGATTCCACAAGCAAAACCACTTGAATAAACACATGATCAGTGAAACTCCCAGCTGAAATATAGACCTTTATGTGACATATTTTATCAAGTCCATATCCACCAACACTGTCGGCACAACAGGATGATCTTGAGAAACCTTGGAATCAAAAACTTATAAATTTGTGTCTAATAACTAAAACGTCTAGTCTGCATACTAATGTCAAGGAATTACTAATTATATTAATATGACCAAAATCTGTGGCCCTTTCCTTTTCGACTTAAACCCAATTTTGGGCAGAAATTGAGGTTTTAGGTTAAGGGCAAAAAGAAACAAAATACAAAGTGTTGGTTGAATTGGATGATGAATGAATCATTAACAAATAGTAAGTGATTAGGTATGTGATTCTTGTAACAAGAACGAAATTGAACAATCAATCAATCATGGTCACAAGTAAATAGAATGTGATATTAGAAATTGTAATAGTAAGAAAAAATGGATCGATGAATTACCAGAGAATCGGGTGAAGCATTTTTGCGAAGTTGAGCTTCAAGCTGAGGGTTAGATGAGTTAGTCAACTGCATAACACAGAATCCGATGACACCAGGTATAACACCGCATACGGCTGCGAAGGTGAAGAAGAATGGTTTTGAAACCTTAGTCTGCGTTACTAACCATCTCCATGCCGGACTCTTCTCCCACAGCGCCTGTGACATTCTCCCTCGGCCGATCTCTTGTTCTTCTTCTTCTTCCTCCTCTGAGCTCCGAAGTTTGATGGATGATTTCCCCCTTTCTCTCTGGTAAAGTGGTAAGTATCTATCTCTCTTCTGTACCCATCTCTCTATATGGACTTGGATTATTCTAACACTCGTTTTACACCTCGTTTTGTTTCGACGGACGGGATTTGCCGACGTCAATAGCTAGACTTTTTTTTCTCCGTCTACAAAAGAAACTGAAGGAAAGAAAGATTGGATAAGGAGGGGATAGAAAATGATGATGGCCACGAGACCAACAACCACCACCTTTGCGTTTGCATCGTCCACTGCTACTGCAACTAAGCAACCAATTTCATCATCACTATCCTTGAGAAATCACCACCAAATTAAGAGTACTACTAGTACTTCCACCACTAGATCTTCTTCTTCTTCTATTTCTGCAATTCCTCCTCGAACTCAAGATCTAAAGAAAGAGGAAGCAGTAAAGGAAATAACAAGTAGTTGTGGTAGAAGAGACGCGATTAGAAATATTGGTGTCTACTTGGCTGCTGCAACCTTATTTTCGCAGTCGCAGAATTCGCAAGCAGCTGAATTAGCATCAACTGTTGACTATACGGTGACACCATCAGGACTTGGGTATTATGACAAAGTAATTGGAGTTGGTCCGCAACCTACCAAAGGCCAACTCATCAAGGTATGTATGTATGTATGTATGTCTTTTAATCTTTATGCGACACAATTTAAGAAGAAGATGAAATCCACTGCTACTAGCTAATTTTGTGAATGGAATAAATGAAATACAAGTTAATTTGCTATGATTGAATTGGTACTGCCAGGCACATTATGTTGGTAAACTGGAGAACGGCAAAGTATTTGATAGCAGCTACAACCGCGGAAAGCCACTTTCATTTCGTGTTGGCGTTGGTGAGGTACTGCTGCTGCTATGGTCTTATCTACTACTTTTCTTTAATCCTTGCTAGCTACCTAATTGCAGTGCCTGTCCCAGTCATTACGTTTTAATCAGAATGTATAATGCTAATGCGTGCTACTCCAACTTACAGGTGATTAAAGGATGGGATCAAGGAATTCTAGGCGGGGATGGAATTCCGCCTATGCTCCCAGGTAGGTAGATACAAACATTTTTGTAATTTACTCATCATCGTTATCACAATTACTGCTTGGAAATTGGAGTAATTAGTCACTCATTTTTATTGAATGTTCAATTTGAAAAGGGGGTAAACGTAGCTTAAAGCTTCCTTCTGACCTTGCATACGGCATGAGAGGTGCAGGCTGCAAAGGAGGTACGACCTACAAGCTACAACTGCTAATACTTATGTTGATGTTGGTGGTGTTGTTATGGTGCTGGTAATCAACTAAGTATGCTATTGCCTATGTCTGATTTTGCAGGTACCAATTGTATAATACCTCCAAATTCGACACTCTTGTTCGATGTTGAGTTCATCGGCAAGGCATAATCCAGAATCTTAAGTCTCGGACGACACCTCAACATTATATGCCACTCAAGTTAGAGAAGGGAACCAAACGTTCAGTTATCCATTCTCATATATAGCGAGTCGAAGCAGTCGCTCATTTTTCCGAGCTCAATTACTCTATTTTAAAGAAGTTTTCTACAACAAAATTCACAATTTATCTTCAAATCAAGTATTCTCTTCCTTTTAGTTCAGCTATCCATAAAATTCTGATTAGAAATTTCTAAAACCAAGTATGGCGTACATGTTGGGCATTTCATATATAGATACCGCCTAGAATGGAGATCCACCAGCCAATTTATGAATAAATGAACAGTCGTTCTACACGTACCGGGGGAAAAACTCCCCCAAAACCGAGCCCTCACAGTTTGGTGGGCCCCGGGGGAGTTAACAGGGGGTCGGTTAAAAAAATATGTGGGATCCACCTTTTTTTTTCTCTCATCCAGTTTTGCCTCTGTTTTTTTGCTGCGGTTCGTTTAACATTTTTGATAAATGAAATGGAAATTTCCAATGAATGCAGAAGCAGGCAGGCACATTGTACCGGAGAAAGAGAAAAACATAAACTATATCCACTCATTGGCAAACAGAAAAAAAAAACATTATTCTCTTACACACTTTTCTAGATAGATAGAAAATTACTGGTACAAACATTGCCACGGTGAGAGGGCCGACAGAAGAAGAATCTGAATATAGGGTTTGTCTGCGATTACTTTCACCCCGTTTCAGAAAACAAAAATGATACTTTTGCTTCATTTCATGAAAAAAATAAATTCTCCTAGTGTTCTGAAACGGAATATGAAAGTATCACTTTTCTAGAAACGGAAAATTAGTCCATCCATAAACCAAAATATGGTTGCATGATGTGTTATGCATCCTTTGTGTTGGTTTGCATAATGACTATGCATTCAATTTTCAAGAATTGTGCCTAAAGTGAAAGTATCACTTTTTTGAAATAGAGGGAGTACACCATTTTATTAGTTGCAACGGAAAGTTAGTTGATGCATAAACCAAAATATGGCTACATAAAGTATTATGTATCCTTTGTGGTGGTTTGTATACATTTAATTTTCTAAAATTGTGAATAAAATAATAAATATATCCAAAATTTTCGTAAAAACTCTAAATTTGATGTTGTTGTTTGTACTCATTGCCTTTCCAACGAGATAAAATTTGTAAATTTCAAGGCACGGATTTTTTAATATGTTATATTAAAGTTTGCTTCCAATTATACCCTTAAAAAATAGAATACATAAAGAGTCATAGTAATTGGACTAAAAGAGAAGGGTATTTTCGGATTTTCAGGTACACACTACTAAAAAGAAGTGACTACCAAAAAGAAAACCAATCTTTTTGTGTCAATTGATCACTTATTATTTACAAAAAACCGGTCAAGGTCCTCCCTCGCTTCGCTCCCAATTATGAACTAAAAAACAAAAGCAATATCTTAACCAGTTACCCTTACGAAGTTTTGCCCTAGTGTAGGATCTTAGGGCAATTCCTATGTGAATCAGCAAACCAATTCTTTTGCCAAGCTAAGTGGATGGGCAAAGGTGAATTTGCACCATGGTAAAAGTAATGGGACAGTGTTGAAAAAGTGCGCAGATAGATAAGATCTGTGGCGGGCCAATCTAATATGTGGGAGGACGAAGTAAAGTCGTAGGCGGACGATGAAAATCCTCTAACGGTTCTTTTCTCAACGGTTCTAACTTTCAAAATTCAAATGTTATATATACTTTAGTTTTCATATATTATCACTCAAACCACTCCACTCTCTTTTTCCTAGTTCCTCTATACAAAATTTTCAACTTTAAAATTAAGCAATACGAGGGTTTCCATAAACAGTTCGAGGCATAAAAGAGATCGAAAACATGAAAAAATACCAAAGCCTACTACAAATGTAGATAATACTCATAATCGTTATGTGGAGTTTGCTTGGCCAACTGTAGTTGCTACTCCAGAATTAATTCCAAGTCATGTGTCATGGTATCAAGAGCGGTCCAGTTATTATAAAATGAGAAGTGGATTCAAAGACGTAAATGTTGTTTATATAGGTGTAGCCCGAGGAAAAGTGGGTAGAAAGTGGACTTTGAAATTGATAAGTTTGATTAATTCAAATTAAAATTTATTTTTTAAGCAATTATCGAGAAATAGATATATTAACTCCTTGATATACTTTTTTATTAAGATTGAGTCTGACTGTCTAGTTGATTCTCTTAAAAGTATATTATAATTAGTCCATACAGATTGTTAATCGAAATATTGGGTGAGGTTGTTAGACCCTCGCTTTTTCACGTCATATGCAAAATTTATCAATTTATCGCGATTTCGAATTATCGAGAAAATAATTATTATTATTTTGTATATTAATTTCTCAAAAAAAATTGTAATTCTTGCCACCAAATACTACAACAAATATTCAACCTTTATGATGTAAGAATTATATGAGCTTTCAAGATGAATTATCGCCATTGATTCCGTAGTAGTCTTTTGGAGGATTATGAAGCAGGAAAACCAAATTCCGAGAAGATTAATGTTCTATACATGATGAACCTTGTCGTCTCTGCTTGGAAAACACATATTCATTTAGTGGATGACACTGCGTCAGAGAATTCAATTGAAATGTTGGATAATGAAGGCATTAGAAAATTGCAAAATTTAGTTAAAGAACAGAATTATCACAATGGAATGGACGGTTTGAAAAAGCGGGGGTCTAACAACCTCACCCAATATTTCATTTAGGCAATCTGTATGGACAAACTCCAAGAGAATCAACTAGACAGTCAGACTTAATCAATGGAAATATATCCAAGAGTTGTATCTTTGTTTCTCAATGTAATCAACAAATCAAACAGATAGAATCCGCGAGCCTGATTATTATGAGAAACAACTTGAATGGTACCAAAGACCAATGTTCAAGTGTCAATCAATTTATATCAACAACCAAAGGTTTGATTATTTAATTGATTGAACTACGCACAACCTGTGATATTTCAATTATATAAACAAATATAATGCGGAAAAGAAATAACATAGACACCAGAAATTTTGTTAACGAGGAAATCGCAAATGCAGAAAAACCTCGCGACCTAGTCCATATTTGAACACCACACTGTATTAATCCGCTACAGACACTAGCCTACTCTAAGTTAACTTCGGACTGGAATATAGTTGTGCCATAACCAATCTCGTATTGATTAAGGTACAGTGGCGTTCCTAACGCCTATGAATCCCAGCAGGACTCTACGCACTTGATTCCCCTAGCTGATCTCACCCACAACTAAGAGTTGCTACGACCCAAAGTCGAAGACTTGATAAACCAATTTGTCTTACACAAAAAAGTATATTGAATATATAAATCTGTCTCCCACAGAAATACCTATGAGTTTTGTTCCGTCTTTTGATAAATCAAGGTGAAATGAACCAATTGATACATTGGACTTATATTCCCGAAGAACATCCTAGTAATATCTATCACCTCACAATAATCTTAATCGTATGGTAGAGAAACAAGATATTGTGGAATCACAAACGATGAGACGAAGATGTTTGTGACTACTTTTTATCTTGCCTATCGGAAATTAAATCTCGAGCAAATCTTAGAGAATATAGTACTCAATCACGATAGAAAACAACAAGATCAATTTACGCAACTACAGAGAAAATAGTTGGGTCTGGCTTCACAATCCCAATGAAGTCCTTAAGTCGCAACTAGTATCACACAAGAGGTGTGGGGAATAGGTTTCCCAATTGATAGAGTTCTCCCTTATACAGTCTTTAAATCAGGGTTTGCAATCAATGTTACCCTGGTAGCAAAGCATTCAATATTCACCGTTAGATGAAAACCTGATTAGACTCAATCTAATATCTTTCAATCTTCAGATCAAACTTATATTGTTACACACAAATGAAAAGTGACTTCATTTAGATATGGGTAACCGTACCTAAACATGTACACCTTGTTGGCTCAACAATAGTTAACCGAAGTTAGACATATGAACACTTCCATATCAACCTTGTTCATCTTAACACAACTAGTTTAAATGACTCAAACGAAACTAGTTTTAGAGTTGTTCAATATTCTCATAGAAATATACAAGACACAATTGAAGCAAAATCGATTTTGATTCACTCGAATAAATTCATAAACATTATTTCCACAGCTTGCAAAAGATTGTATTCCTTATTATATAAATATATTAGTTCTTGAACAAACCGATTTTTGAACATAACCTACTCAAATATGCAAACGGGTACGCATACCAAAGTGGCCGGACTTAGTTTGGGTTCGCCAGTATGCGAACGGATATGCATACTTTCCAAACTCAATTGAATTTATGGACATGAACTTACGCCAGTGCGCATACGGGTATGCATATTAATTTCCCGGACTTTTATTAAACGAACCAGTACGCATACGAGTATGCATACCATGGTTCCCGGACTTGGAATAACTTGCAACAATTAGCATACATGTACGCATACTGTTCTATATCCAATCATGATTAATTGTTCTAAACTCTCATTTCAATCATTGAAACATTCTTGGAAGACGACAATAGCTGTCTCACACAAACTATTAACTTCAAAGAAATTTTCAAGTGATCGATAGATCAATACGAAATATTTCGAGTCTACATCAAATGAAAGTCTCACACAAATCATGTAAGATGTTACCAGACGATTTTCACATGATTATCTTTTGACTTTCGCCAAGAATATAAGATGAACTTGGTTAAAGCGAAATCTTACCAACACATATTTCGAGAAATATGTAAGCGAGTTAAACTCAGCTCGAAATATCAAATGTGTATAATCGAAATCTATATAGCTATGTGGCTTTTGTCTCAAATAGGAGATAGAGTAGATAGACTTTTGAGTGATAGATGAGTTAAAGTCTCCATATACCTTTTGTTGATGAAGTTCCACAAGATCCCCTTAGTAGTTCTTTTTCTTCAATTGATGAACGTTGTGAAGTCTAATGCTCAACTACAATTTCTATCATAATCCGATATTTAGCTATAAGTAGACTAGAAATCAAGACTTATAGTTTTGGAAACTAAACTTAACAAACAAGCTTGAGATAGCAACGCTTGCGAGTTCGACCGAGAAGTTATCAAACACGGTTGAATACCTTTTGAACTACCCTCGAGAAAATACGATTTCAAATTTTTAACTGACGAGGAAATAATTGATAGTATCATTAGAAACGAGGAAAGTGATGATGTGAAAGCCGAAGATGAAATTGTAGTTATAGAACCACCTTCACGTAAAGAACTATTAAAGTTGCGAAGACATTAAATAGTTTTTTATTGCATCACCAAACAAAAACACCAAAAAAACTCTTTTAAATTTTAAGAAAATTCCAAGATGATATTCGTGACATCAATTTCAAGAAAAATCTGACCACAATTGAATTATTCTTTACCAAATTAAGCATAAAATTAATTTTATGTAATATAGAGAGTTATTAATTTATATATCGGAAGGGACCTATAGAAAGTTTTATTTTTATTAATATAAATATAAATTCAGTGGATTATTAATTTAGCACGTTGTTTCCGACTCGGGACCGACAAGATTTATTAATTCATCGCGGATTAATTTATAGGGTTCACTAGCTAAATTTGCAAGAGCTCAAGTAATTTGTTTTCAATAGTTAAACTCTGGTCCTGAATGGGTTTCTTCCCTAATTCAACAGGATAAAACCTTCATGTAGTTTCCTTTATCTAAATATAAATAACATCATTCCTATTTAAAAAAAAAATTTATAGGGGTTATACTCTAATTTTAATTTTAATTAATGAAAAGTACTGCTTTATCTTGAAATCAAACTAAACATGTTTTTAAATTAAGCATTAAATTTACTTCAAGAAACAAATTGCTATTATCTCGAGTATTCCCCATCACTGCAGGCTTCATTTCTCACGAGTTTTGAAGGCATATCTTGATAGGGTATTGGATAATCCAACAGACTTATCGGCCTGGATATGTCTTCTCTTACTTCCAATATGTAGTTATGTACCTTGTCATTGTACAGACCCAAGTATACAACAGAAGAAAAGTCGTGCAATAGGAGAAGGCTGCAGATCGCTGCCATCAACCAGGCTTTATTGTCTTGGAAAGAGCCTAATGGGTGTTTCTTGATGATCAGTAAGTTGTTACAATTGTCGGACCAATAACAAGACAAGAAGGCGCGCCAAAATAAACCAAAAACTGCAAATTTGAATGCACGCCGGAAGAAGGTAAGCTATGGACATTACGAAGCTGCGATTCGGGTGTTGTCTTGGAATGGTGTTGCACCTCTCAACGAGAACACTTTCGCTGCATTGAAATCCAACACCCGTGTGCCCCTCCACCCTTTATTACACATGAACTATCAAGAGTTTCCCCTAAGTCACCTCTTGTGGGCGTGACAGTTTACGTGCGCAACATTTAACCGATGCATTGAGTAGAGCAGTTGCATCAGTTGTGGATGAGTTGTTGGCTTCTATCACAAGAGTTGTCAATATTTTTTAGCAGGCAAGTGCCCCTCCGTCATAGGCGAGTTTATTGCTAGTGCACCACTTACGCTATTGCTTAAGCCGTATGGTGGGATCAGGCCTATTGCCGTTGGCACTATTTATCGTCATTTGGTCTCTAAAGTGGCTGCCTACTTTGTTGTAAAGGCCATGTCTTCTTACTTAGGAGTAAATCCATAACCATTAATGTTGATGTATTTGTCATGCATCATTGATCAGGACTCATCCATGTCTTGAGTCACTATGTAAGTCATTATAAAACATATACTAATATATTAACGTCATTTATCCACTTCGGTCATTCGGTAACATGCACTTCTTCTGCTTGTGTCAAGGGTGGAACGGGTAGGCACATGTTTTCCTTGTCGTGCATCATGCATGTGATGCAAGTGTATTTATGCAATCTTCCCACCTTGCAATTTGACTAATTTTCTTCCATCAACATTCCCAATCAGTAATAGGTGCATGCAAACACTGTATATCTCAATAGGTAGTATGAATAGCTAGTAAATAGACTGCAACTACCTCATCAAATATGGTAACAATCATCTCTTATTTGGCACGTGAGTACATATGATATAAGGCTTTAAGTCACCCATATTGTGCACTATGTAGCGTGTTGTACACAACAATGAAGGAATCTATTGGGTTATTGGATGCAGTGCAGTTAATAGGATTGGATTGGTTAGTAAGTTTGACAAAGAACTTTGACTTGGACACGGTCCTTTTAGTTTAGAGGCTAATATGAATAAGAAAAAATATAAACATAACATATTCCCTTCTTAGCTATAAATGTGGAATTTTGGATTTGGATTTTCCAACCAGAATTCTAATTCCAATATGGGTTTTCATGTATATCTCATTAGTTATGATGTATGAGTACCATCCAAATAAGTTTTATGCTTGTCATAGTCCATCATCAATTTGACTTGAGTTTGGTGAAGTTTTTTTTTTATCTTTCTGGTCATGTTTTCTCAGTCAAATGCTCTTTGTTTCTTGATTGTACATTGATGACCCATAAACTCCTCTAAGTTAAAACCTTTTAGAGCCTCCATTTTAAGCTAATTCTCTCGCCAATCTGGCTCATTTTTTTCATAATTGTTATCTCTAATTATCAACATTGACATTTAATTTGGAATTGCGTGTTGTTGTGGTATCTGGTGAAGAATATGGATTGGATAATGGGGTTGGGATGGTTGTGAGTGGTGCCCTTCCATATACTTGTTGCATATTTAGTTACAAGGATGGATTATATTTGGGACAAACTTTTAAGATATGGTAACAACTTTCAAATGCGATTTTTTTTTCCACGTTTGTGGTGCCAAAATGTTTGATTTCAAAAGGATTACATTACTGGGAAACATATAAGGCTACTTCCATGTTTGTAACACCCTGAATTTTTAGCATGGTGCATGCTCAAATATGCGCTATGGCATGAGATGAAGCTTCATCTCAATCATATGTCGCGTTAAGAGGAATATTGGCCTATATCCAATGTTGCATCATCATGATGCATTAGGCCAGTTGGCTAGATGGCCTTAGACGATGCATCGCAAACATCGCGCATTATGCGGGCGATTGGCCTAGGGCCAATATTACACAATTATTGTGCAATATCCAGAACAAGTGGTGCGCAATCATTGTACATTACAGAACGTAACTCAGCAATCATTGACGGTTATTCAGGAATACATGGCAACGTCCATGAATACTGAAGCAAGCATGTTAATCCCCTCCCCTTTTCTAAGTTGTGGAAATGGTAAGTTAACATATATAGGGAGGGGTAGTTGGTTGAAGGTGCATATGCGTACCATGCACCAAGTAAGCTTCATCATAACTTAGCCGAAAGAGTATAAATGATGCGTAAGCCTCATTTATAGCCGTGTAGTCTTGCAAATAGGGAATTTGATGCTTAGGCATCACTATGCCATGTCGTTGACTCGATAATGCGCAAGCTTTGTGCATTTTGGCGGAACGGCCTATACGGACTAGGCCATTACCATTATTGCTAGGCCACGGTCTTGCAAACGAGTTTACTTGAGTTGCTTGTCCCTTTGAGAATGAACTATGATATGTGTTTGATCCCTTTAGAGTAGGGTATCTAGGGTACGTAGGCAACTGAAATGAGTTGCAGTATTTCCGTCCAGCATTTTGTCGTTCATATCATCTAATCGCGAGATGATTGCGGCACATGAGCCTTTCATATCATATGGATCGGTAGCTCAACGCAAGAGATGATTCTGGCCAGACTTGATGAGGCGAGTTGCATTCCATTCCTTGGATGATCATACTTCCTATCAAGGTGTACGACTTAGGCATGTACCAATGACGCATTGGGTATGGCCTCGAAAGTAAGCTACATCGATATGCAAGTTAGCGGAGCATGCATAAGCCTAAGGAAAATATGACATGAGGCTGATTGATTCCCCCTTGGCGCGATCAAGACAAGTGCATGATTTCAGCAACTCCTAAGCTAAGTGAAAATGGGGTATTAGTCCTGCAATGGCCTATGCGTAATCCCAAGGCCTTCCTTATGCCTGGAAAAGAATCAGCAGTATGACGGTTACTCAGCTTGATCGGAAATTCATCTACGTTGAGGCAAGGCACTCGGAAGACAGAGATGCATGTAAGGTGCATTGGCCATGGCCTTCAAGGATTTAAACCCTTTGCAAAACAAGGGTAAGTTGGAACGGTGTGGAAGCTAAGTTAGCTGCATCATGCTCCACGAGCATGCTTGCAAGGGAAAATGGACGTGCATTTTCCTAGCTTTAAGGCCCGGTAAGTAGTATCCTCATGGCACATCGAGAAGTTATGGCCAGGCGCGCCGGGCGTAATTTCTGGTTCATCACAATGTTGATTGTAACGAAGTGGCCCGACAACTCATTTGCATCACACATGTTGATGTTTGTTTGTTCGTGATATTTGTGAAATATGTTATCCTACATGGTGTTACCATGTTTGTGTGCACCATTTGTTAGAGCATTGCTCGGTTGAACCCACCAAGCGTTGGTATGTCAAGTTTGGTTGTCATATTTTAGTGAAGCAAAACTCATTTAAGAGTCGCTTGATTTATATGTACTAGAGTCAAATTTGTATAGGTTAGCTTGAAAGTATTAGGACGAGACATTACAAGTATTGTGAAGACTTAAAGAAGTGAAGAAGAAGACGGAGCTACAATAACAACATAATCCTTCCACTCGAGGTTAGTGATATTTGACTTGAACTGTTTCATTCCCTATCGTATCTTTCAAGTCGTGCATATTGAAAACATAAAACTGCGAAGCATGAACACTCTAGATAGACATAGTATTAAGGAATACAATCTGAAGTTTCTTGCTTAACCATTAAACTTTGTATATAAGACATCAACATAATCGTATGAATGCTATTGTGATTATTTATGGGTATGAGGTGAGGATTTCATCCTAGGGAACAATGTTTACATGTGTTCTAAGGAAGTAAGTTCATGATATGTGTTGTGAACCGAAAGGGAAATCTCCAGGCGTTATTGGGGTTGTTCTTCATTGCATATCTTATGAACGGCCAATATGTGTGATGTGTATAACCGTTCACAACTTGTTTGTGTTCTTGGTAAAACTATTCACATAAGGCCTGACTTTTGTATTGGTATGACTTTTATTAGTAAAACCAATCTTAAGTAATCACTTGGGGTATAATCGGGTTGTGTATGTCTGAACTTATTACTGGGAAAAGGGGAACCGATCCTAGTAAGAGGTGCAGTGCATCACAAGGGGGAACCGATCCTTGTATGAGGTGCAACAAGGTTTATGGAATAAAGGGGAACCTATCCTATGAACATGTGCAACAAAGTTTTGGAAAGGGGGAACCGATCCTATGAACATGTACAACAAAGTTTTGGGAAGGGGGAACCGATCCTATGGAATGTGCAATGCATACAAGTTAGATACCATATATATGTGGGGAACCGATCTTAGTACCTAGTCAGTCGTTTCTTTGGTAAAGCTAGTATAACTATGCACAATACTCACATGGAAACCCATGAGATGTGATTGAGTGGAACTTGATCAATCACATAGTTCTTGAAAGTCAGATGAACCAATTCTAAACTTGTTTTGAAGTGTGGTAAATCGGTTTCAAGTGAGCAAGCATGGTAAAGACTTGCAAGAGTAAGATGTCGGTACTCTTTGAACACGGTGCATTAATGCTTATTCTATTTTGTTCAAATATATTCCTTAAAGGCTAAGAAGGAAGTAAATCCCAAGATCGAATTTAAATAAGTTAAGAATCTTTTTAATTAAGGGTTTTTAATTATATATGGAAAATATTTTTGTGCATTTGCTAATTATATTTTCTAAGTCTATAAATACTTCAAGAGATTTCGATCACTATTTTTGAAAATAATAAATACTTCAAGTTTGTAAAACTTTGGGTGATTTAATCTTGCGTAACCTAGACTTTCTTTTGTCTTTGTTACTGGTGAGGTGCCTAAAAGAGAGGAGAGTAATCTAATTAGTGCATTTGCTAATTATATTTTCTAAAAACTATTATGTTACTTCATAAGTTCAATAAATTTTTTATTTCCTATTAAAAAATTATCTGCGAAACCCATTCGATCACTATTTTTGGACAATGCATTCACATGAATTATGAAAACCGAATCTGGTGGAGTAATGAAAATATCTTGAGAATATTTTCGATTTTGGAAATTCCCTGGTGTCCAAACTTCCTTGTCTATAAATACTTCAAGTTTGCATTTCTAGCAAACTAATCTTGCGTAACCTAGACTTCCTCTTTTGTATTTTTTACTGGTGAGGTGCCTAAAAGAGAGGAGAGTAATCTAATTAGGGTAGCTTTTTCCCTTATCAGGTATTCATACACTAATTTAGTCGTCAACATCCCATTCCTAGAGTGAGGCCAGATTAGGGTATCTTTGGTTCCTACATTTTGAGACAGATCTATATCCAGAATGTTCTCCACAACTTCTTGTGGAAAGACTTGATTAAGGAAATTCTCATTCCAAGTGGTTGCATCCAAAGAGAGGATATCACTAACAGTTTTCTGGGTGTTGGGTAAAAGGGTCTGATGATACTTCTTTCGATGATATTAGGGGAGTTTAGAGGTATCCAGTTGTCATTCCAAAGGAGGATATCTTTTCCATCTCCTATTGTCCATGCCGCTTCTTTTTGGATTATTTGAATGCCCTTCCAAAGGTCTTTCCAGAACCAGGAGCAATTTTGCTTAGTCTTTTTCAGAGTTAGAGGAGGGAAATTTTGGAAGTATTTAGCTTTTAGAACCTTAGAGGTGAGGGAATCGGGGTTTTGTAGCATTCTCCACGCAGTTTTTGTAATCATAGCCATGTTGAATTGTTCGTATTGTTTGAAGCCTAATCCCCCATTCTCCAAGGGGACACACAAAGAGATCCAAGATTTAGGGCACCAACCTCTATTACTCTCCGGGGAATGACCCCACCAGAAAGTTCTGTTTACCGAGTCCATTTTTTTTTGTTATCTCCTTTGGAATAACAAAACAGGTCATTTGATAAGTTGCCATAGTATCTGCCACATGTTTTATGCAAATTCCCCTGCCAGCAGGGGAGATGAGTTTGCTTCTCCAGCCTTTGAGACGAGCTTTTAGTTTTTCCAGGATCGAAATGAAACATTTAATTTTGGATTGGTGGGTAAAGAGGGGAACTCCGAGATATTTATCATCCAATTTGATTCTTCTCACTTTGAGGATTTCTAAAACTTCTCTTATTTTCCCATTAGAAACCGAGTTACTAAAGAAAGCTCCAGATTTATCATAGTTAATCAATTGGCCTGATCCAGAGCTGAAGGTATCGAGAATGAGGGCAAGGTTTTTGCACTCTTTCTTGCCAACCTTGGCAAAAATTAGGCAGTCATCAGCAAATGGGAAATGGGAGATAGAGAAAGAGAATTTACCAAATTTGACACCGCTAATTAATTTTTCTTTTTCCGCTTCTTGCAAAACTCTAGAGAGGGATTCCATGCAAATAATGAAGAGATAGGGAGATAATGGGTCTCCTTGTCTCAGCCCCCTGGATGGTTTAAAGAATCCCAAGGGGGTCCCATTAATTAAAACATCACTAGAGGTTGTTCCAATACATTGAAGAACAAGATCAATCCAGGCATTGCTGAAGCCTATTTGTTCCATGATTTTGGTAAGAAAAGTCCATTCTACTCTATTAAAGGCTTTAGACATATCAATTTTTAGACCCATATAACCTTTTTTCTTTTGTTTTTTCCTCTCAGAACTCATAGTATGGATAATTTCATGTGCTATGATTATGTTGTCCGTAATTTGTCTACCAGGGAAAAAAAACAGATTGGTATGGGGATATGAGCTTATCCAGAAAAGGTTTCATCCTGCCCGCAAGAATTTATGAGATAATTTTGTAGATTGTATTACAAAGGGACATAGGTCTGAAATCCTTGGGGGATGAAGGAGTTTCAATTTTGGGAATTAGAGTGATGAAGGTGGAGTTGAATTCTTTGAGGATGAATTTGGTAGCGAAAAAATCCTGCACCATTTTGATGACTTCGTCTTTAAGGAGGAACCAGTTTTTCTGGAAGAAAATAGCTGGGAATCCATCAGGACCCGGAGATTTATTAGGTGGGATATCAAAGACAATGAGTTTAATTTCTAGTTCGGAGGGGATAGCCATCAGTTTTTCATTGTCCATTTCATTAATGCATTTAGGGATTAGGTTGAGGATTTGGTAACTTATAATGGGTTTGGAGGAGGTTGCCATGGAGGCAAAATGGTGGTGGAAAGTTTCTTCTAATTCCCGTCTATCAGTGCTCCAAGATCCATCATTCTTTTAGATAGTTTCTATTCTAAGCTTTCTTGCCCTATAAGTAGCTGCAGAATGAAAATACCCTGTATTTTTGTCTCCTAGCTGCAAATTATTTTCCGTAGCTTTTGTTTTCCAGAAGGCTTCTTCATAGTTGTACCATTTTTCCAGATCTTGTTGGATAGTTACCACTCTAGGGTTGATGTCTTGAAGATGTAGATTATTTTTGGCATGATTGAGGTTTTGGTTGAGTTTTTTGATGTTTTGTTGGATGTTTCGAAGAACTCTGTCTATTCTGATTCTAATTTTATGCTTCACATTTTTGAGTTTGGACATGACTTGAAAAGCCGAGGAGCCTCAGGATTTTTGTCCCAAGCCTCTTCAATGACTTGGTAACAAGACGGTTCTTCCAAGTAAATTCCAAAAAATTTGAAAGGTTTGGCTCCATCTTTCCAGCAGGGGGAGGTTCGGAGAAGAATAGGGCTATGATCCGATCCTATAGGGGTGAGATGGTAAACTAGGGCTCTTGGGTACATGTTTAACCATTTCGGGTTTGCCAGCGCTCTATCCAGTCTAGCTTCTATGAATTCCTTTTTTCTCTCTTATTCGACCAAGTAAATTTGTTGCCCACAAAACCTAGGTCCAGAAGGTCAGCATTATTGATTAGAGTATTGAAGAAAAGACTCTCAATTTGGTCGGTTTCATTTCCTCATTTTTTTTCCTCCTTGTTTAGAGTAAAATTTAAATCACCTAGAACTAGCCAAGGGACCTCAATGTTACTAGCTAATTTTTAAAAATACTCCCAACTAGTGTGTTTTCTCAATTTATAAGGGCACCCATAAGTTCCTGAAATCATCCAGAAAAAACCACTCGTCTTACATGTGACTAACGCATCTATTTGACTATCAGTAGTATTCACTACTGTTATAGACACATTGTCAGACCAAGCTAAAACCAAACCTCCTGCAGTTCCTATAACACCGGTGGGGTCCACTATTTTCCAAGTTTTGGTATTTGAGTTTTAGAAGATAGGATTTTACAAAAGGTTGTTTATTTTTGGTTTCTTGAAGGAAGAGGATATCAGGGACATGTTCTTGAATAAGCTGTTTAAGATGATTTTGAGTAGCTGGGTTCCCAAGTCCTTGGCAGTTCCAATCTAGGAAGTTTAGGGTCATGTTTTGGATGGGGAAAGGGTACTGGGGCAGTTGAGGTTGTGGTTGGAGATGGTTATGAAGCTTGTTGAGATATGAGTGGAAATTGATCCAGTTGACCAGACAGTTGTGGGGGTTTTGTATTATCAAATAAAAAGGGGGGTGGTGAGGGTGGAGTAATGGGATGCCTTCCAGCTGGAGAAGTAGCAGCCTCACACAGAAGTCGCTTTCCGAGTAAATGAAATTCAGCAGATACTTTGTAGTTACATTAGTAAGCTTCGATAGAACATTTCTAGTGTGCAGTATATAAGAGCAGTTTATCTTGGTAACAAAAGCAGTTAAAATAGAAATTTTTTGATGTAAAACAATTCTCGACCAAACAATGGTTAGGTGGTGTACCTGGATGGTCTTGGTTTGTTCTTCCCTTTGCTCAATCCTTGCACGGTCTTTGGCTTCTTGTTGCTGCTTATGAGACATGTTTGTGATTTCTAAACTCTTTCTTCGCAAGTGTACACCTTCTTCAGTGACTCTATGAAAAGCACGGGCTGGTGGTGGATGGTTTTTCTGAGGTATAGCTGGGGAAATCATCAGTTGACGAGGCATACGGTAATGGGAGGGATGGGATATGGTTTGATCTGTGGTTTTCTTCCTCAACATTTGATTTGACTCATCAATTCGGATAGCTGTGCTTCCCTCCGTCTTTCTAAAAATACAGTTTATCATCGCCTCTTGCATTAGCTCTTTTCCTTTGACCTCCTTAGCATTCTTAACCACAACATATCTTGCTCTCTGCGTAACCAGGGTATTCGCTTATTCTTTGTTGATGTTTGGCCCAAGAGCGGAGCATTCCTCCCCAAGTCATTGTTTATCCGACGAGTCATCTTCATCCTCCTCCACCTGGTTTAGATCTTCCAGGTTGGCTTATCCTATTTTCTGATTGAACCCTTCTGCATAGTTGTTCATAATAGCTTCATTTTCGGATATTAGTTCTCCGAGAGGGGTGTGATTGATACGAGCCTCTTTTGGTGGTTTGGTAATGAGGCTATTAAGTGTTTCCAAGGCTTTGCCGGTCATAAAAATGGGCTTTTGATGTTTGGGTTGTGTACTCATCACTTTAGGAGGTGGGGATGATGTCTTTTTGTGCTTGTAGTTCTTTACGGGGGTCATCGAAAAACTTTTTAGGAGGAGGGGTTGGGATGAAAGTGAAAGATTGTTGATGAGAGGGGCCAATACGGGTGAACGAGGTGGGTAGGGGAAAATCTTCAATGAAGAAATTATTCGAGAAGTTGAAAGCTTCGGTTGGGAAGGATTTCTTGGGATCGGGTTTTGGGATGAGAAGGAAAATGAGGATCTGTTGATGGGAGGTTGAGGCATTAGTTCGCAAGAGTTTTTGTTGTGTTTTGGGTTGGGACCATACAAGCTTGATGGACTCACAGATATCTTGAGCGAATTATGAGTGATAACAACCATGTCCGTTGCCATATCTCTACTGCCAGAAGGATTGGAAGACGATCCTTGAAGCATGACTGGGGCCAAGATTGAAGGAGAGGGCTCGTGATCGATCTTTGTTTACGGGGTGCGATTATTATCCGGAGATCCGTCGGGGAGACCATTGGGGTGAAAGAGATTGTGCATCGACTTGATTCAGAAGCAGAGGACGAATCAAGGGAGACAGTTGAGGCATTTTCAGTTTCATCCAAGTAGCACGGTATTGCAGAATGATTTATGACTCGGGACACTTCACATAGGTGGGGTAACCCTACATAGAAGAATTTCACAGTGAGTTTTCCATCTTCTTGCAGATCTAACGGTAGTTCTGATATGAATGGTTGGTTGACATTGAGTACAATCTTGACTCTTGGAGTTTTTTTAGCGAAATTGGTGTCTTTCGGGTATTGAATATCAATCACAGCTCCTTTCAGCCTCTCAGCAATCAAGAATAAAATTTCATCATACCATTTGTCGGGTGGGAGGTTTAGAATACAGACCCACCAAGCTTCATTAGACAAGTCCACCAAAGAAGGCTCGATATTTGGCTCATACAGTTTGAGAAGTAGTAAGAATTTACGAAACTTAGCAGGGGATGAAGCCTTTGCTCGTCTTGCATCATTCTGTGATTTAAAGCTAAGTATAACTCTATTTTCTTCATTTGGTCTCCTATTAGGAGTGTATCAGGTTCATAACTTAGGCTGCCAATATATTCTTAGTTCCTTTTTTATGGCTTCAGCTTTGAAATTATTTTTGGAGTAAATTTTCCCTATGATCATGAGGTTACAATTTTCTTTGCTCTTTTTCCGGTCATCAGAGTTGATAACCAGAGGAGATTGAAGATAGAGTTTAGATTGCATTTTGTCTGCCATTGATTGATCGACAGAGAGGTGGGGTTGTTCCATTTGATCTTGAAAAGGACTCGAGTTGCACAGATTATTATTATTCATAAAAGATTTCAGACAGGTTTGTAGAGCTCTTGTGGACCAAACCATGACTTTCAAACTGAGAAGTCTTTGTCTCAAACAAGTTTCGAGAAGTCTTCCCACAATGCACGTTAAACATATCACAGAGAACAGAAGCAGGAAAATGTTCTGATAATTCTTCAATGTTAGCAAGCTGACTGACACCGAATAATGTAGAGGTTGAAGGGTGGAGTTCGAGATGTGGTTGAACTCATAGTCTTGTTGGTTCATTTTCGCTTCCAAGCATTGAAGAAGGATTGACTGCAGAGTCTTCGACTGAAGTTAGGTATTGAATATGGGTGTAATAGTGGTTATCATAACTGAAGATAACCCTGCCTGGAGACTAGGGGGAGGGGGAGGACAGCAGAAAAGAGAGGGAGAGTCATGGGAAGATGTACCTGCAGAAATAGGGCTCAGAAGAGAGTTAATAAGCAGCAATGTCCAAATTATACCGTACAAGAAAAGAGCTGGATATTCAAACCAACCAAGTAAAACCTTGACTTAATGGCTCATATTGTCAGGCGCACTAAACACAAAAAGAAGAAAATAAGAGAGGTGGTACTGACAGAACAGTAAGGGGTAAAAGCAAAACCAGAGACAAGAACTAAGTAGTAAACAAAGACAAAGGTGAAAAATGGCTAACGAGAACAAAGGAGGATGAGGGCGATCTCAGCAGAAAATCAATCAAAAAACAAAAGAGAACAAATCACCGTGGATAGTAAAAACAGCAGCGAAGAACGAAGAAGCAAGAAGTCGAGAAAGAAAGAAAACTTGATGTCGAAATAAAGATTCCTAATCACTAAAGCAAGATGTAAACAACTCTGGGATTCCACTTTATGTTGCTAAATGGATCATCCAAATCAGAACTCTTTATTGACAATGATTCCTAAGAATTCTCAAAACGAAAAAGATCATCTTCCAAAAATTTACGTCATGCTTCCAAAGCAGACATTCTCTCTCATAATTCTTCTTGAGAAAGAGTACCTTCTCATTTTTAACCCCATAGACTTAGTCTTACCAAGCTTGTAAAAAAATTGACCAAAAAAAAACACCCATAGAAATTCCTTAGTTGGATACTAGTAAAATAAAATGATGCACATTTAGCATCGCGAGGTAAAGCTAAGCATCCACGTATTGGTATTTGACTATTCGGTACGCATTCCAAGTAAAAGTTTGAAATTTTAAGAACGGCGGGATACATGTATCTTGGAAACCGTGTAATAATGCATCACTCTTTATCTCTCTCATTAGAATTAGAAAGAGAATATGAATTCTAAATCTCAGACGGAAAGAAACTAGATCTTTTTTCTTCTTCTTCTTCTTCTTCTTCTTCATCATACCAAGTGTAAATTAAAACCTAGAATTTCTATCTTCTCTTAACAAATTGACTTCCTTCTCCTCATCGTCATCATTAAATCCCCCCGCGAATTCTATCTTAAATCTTAGTGTAAGGGTCCAAACAAGAACCCAAGAAGACATTCTCTATGAATTTTTTTTGGTCATGGCTTCGGTTCTTCTTAGATCATCATCTCCTTCTGCTATAAAATCTTTCTCGCTACCAGATCTGTAAGTAGTTGTTCTTTCGTTTTCATTTTCTGTGACTAATAATGATCATTAGATGTTCTGGTGATCTGATTTCGTTTTAATTGGTTAGGAATTTTCTTAGATGTGAAAATAATCATGAGTATGTTTGATTTAGGGTTTTCTTAGATTTTTTTCTTCCGGATTTGGAGTGAATTGGTGGGTGTATCATCCCCGCTTCTTGTTTATGCATCTAGCATGCTTCAATCATACCTCTCGTTTAGTGGATTACTTGACAAAACATCAATTTTTGTTCTAGCCAAAGTTTGCCGATTCTCACTTTTCATACTCTTATTTCCTAGTGCATTCTTGATAATCGCTGAAAACCGTGACTTGTTCTCGTAGAATAGATTGCCATATATTAAGAACTGGTTGTTTCTTTACTATTTTGATATTAATGCACACGTTTTAAGGATGTAAGGTTATGATTGGGTGGAATCATATGACAACCATTGCTATTTGTGCTTTCTAAATGTTGAAATAATAACAGCTAGTAAGTTTTAGAGAAGTTGGTATCAACTAGAAAATCAATTAAACGCCCATCGAAGACGGAAAATTCATTGATTAGAATGATCAGCATCTTAGGAATTATGTTGTCTTACATATTTAGTAAACTGATGCTATTAAATGCTCTGTTGTGATGAATGAATTAGAATAAACAAGGTGTTAAAAGTTTAGTTTTGTAATCCTTGTAAATCGTCCAAGAATTGGTTTCTGTCAAAACATTTGTGATGCTGGGGGTTCCAATTTTCAGTGGAAAATCTTTATTTTACATTCAAATGAACATTTTGATTACTTTATGGATCCTTGGGAACTTTTGTTTCATTTTGATTTTTCTTTGTTGTTGGTAAAAACATCCATATTTGGATTTGAGAAAGTCATTGATGGAGTGCTTCACATTTTAATCAGCTCTTTAAGGTATGTGTCAAGTAAAACAACATTTATTCGCTTTATATTTCTTGTACTGGTATGTTTACTCTATTATATTTCATACTGGAACCTTTTCATCTAACAAACGTATACTGATTATGTTATTATTGCTTTAATTGTAGGGCCATTGGATCATGTTACCGTTAACCTTTTCATCTAACCTTTTAGCAGATGTTTTAGCGATTAGGTTGAGGATTTGGTAACTTATAATGGGTTTGGAGGAGGTTGCCATGGAGGCAAAATGGTGGTGGAAAGTTTCTTCTAATTCCCGTCTATCAGTGCTCCAAGAGCCATCATTCTTTTAGATAGTTTCTATTCTAAGCTTTCTTGCCCTATAAGTAGCTGCAGAATGAAAATACCCTGTATTTTTGTCTCCTAGCTGCAAATTATTTTCCGTAGCTTTTGTTTTCCAGAAGGCTTCTTCATAGTTGTACCATTTTTCCAGATCTTGTTGGATAGTTACCACTCTAGGGTTGATGTCTTGAAGATGTAGATTATTTTTGGCATGATTGAGGTTTTGGTTGAGTTTTTTGATGTTTTGTTGGATGTTTCCGAAGAACTCTCTGTTACAGATTCTAATTTTATGCTTCACATTTTTGAGTTTGGACATGACTTGAAAATCCGAGGAGCCTCCAGGATTTTTGTCCCAAGCCTCTTCAATGACTTGGTAACAAGACGGTTCTTCCAAGTAAATTCCAAAAAATTTGAAAGGTTTGGCTCCATCTTTCCAGCAGGGGGAGGTTCGGAGAAGAATAGGGCTATGATCCGATCCTATAGGGGTGAGATGGTAAACTAGGGCTCTTGGGTACATGTTTAACCATTTCGGGTTTGCCAGCGCTCTATCCAGTCTAGCTTCTATGAATTCCTTTTTTTCTCTCTTATTCGACCAAGTAAATTTGTTGCCCACAAAACCTAGGTCCAGAAGGTCAGCATTATTGATTAGAGTATTGAAGAAAAGACTCTCAATTTGGTCGGTTTCATTTCCTCATTTTTTTTCCTCCTTGTTTAGAGTAAAATTTAAATCACCTAGAACTAGCCAAGGGACCTCAATGTTACTAGCTAATTTTTAAAAATACTCCCAACTAGTGTGTTTTCTCAATTTATAAGGGCACCCATAAGTTCCGAAATCATCCGAAAAAAACCACTCGTCTTACATGTGACTAACGCATCTATTTGACTATCGGTAGTATTCACTACTCATATAGACACATTGTCGGACCAAGCTAAAACCAAACCTCCTGCAGTTCACCTATAACACCTGGGGTCCACTATTTTCCAAGTTTTGGTATTTGAGTTTTAGAAGATAGGATTTTACAAAAGGTTGTTTATTTTTGGTTTCTTGAAGGAAGAGGATATCAGGGACATGTTCTTGAATAAGCTGTTTAAGATGATTTTGAGTAGCTGGGTTCCCAAGTCCTTGGCAGTTCCAATCTAGGAAGTTTAGGGTCATGTTTTGGATGGGGAAAGGCATGCAAAGGGGCAGTTGAGGTTGTGGTTGGAGATGGTTATGAAGCTTGTTGAGATATGAGTGGAAATTGATCC
Organism: Papaver bracteatum; assembly: GCA_023529315.1. Classification (NCBI taxonomy): domain Eukaryota; kingdom Viridiplantae; phylum Streptophyta; class Magnoliopsida; order Ranunculales; family Papaveraceae; genus Papaver; species Papaver bracteatum. The sequence continues at coordinate 539,505 of JAJJWX010000400.1, read as the reverse complement.
AGTTGACCAGACAGTTGTGGGGGTTTTGTATTATCAAATAAAAAGGGGGTGGTGAGGGTGGAGTAATGGGATGCCTTCCAGCTGGAGAAGTAAACGACCTCACACGAAGTCGCTTTAGAGTAAATGAAATTCAGCAGATACTTTGTAGTTACATTAGTAAGCTTCGATAGAACATTTCTAGTGTGCAGTATATAAGAGCAGTTTATCTTGGTAACAAAAGCAGTTAAAATAGAAATTTTTTGATGTAAAACAATTCTCGACCAAACAATGGTTAGGTGGTGTACCTGGATGGTCTTGGTTTGTTCTTCCCTTTGCTCAATCCTTGCACGGTCTTTGGCTTCTTGTTGCTGCTTATGAGACATGTTTGTGATTTCCAAACTCTTTCTTCGCAAGTGTACACCTTCTTCAGTGACTCTATGAAAAGCACGGGCTGGTGGTGGATGGTTTTTCTGAGGTATAGCTGGGGAAATCATCAGTTGACGAGGCATACGGTAATGGGAGGTATGGGATATGGTTTGATCTGTGGTTTTCTTCCTCAACATTTGATTTGACTCATCAATTCGGATAGCTGTTCTTCCCTCCGTCTTTCTAACAATACAGTTTATCATCGCCTCTTGCATTAGCTCTTTTCCTTTGACCTCCTTAGCATTCTTAACCACAACATATCTTGCTCTCTGCGTAACCAGGGTATTCGCTTATTCTTTGTTGATGTTTGGCCCAAGAGCGGAGCATTCCTCCCCCAAGTCATTGTTTATCCGACGAGTCATCTTCATCCTCCTCCACCTGGTTTAGATCTTCCAGGTTGGCTTATCCTATTTTCTGATTGAACCCTTCTGCATAGTTGTTCATAATAGCTTCATTTTCGGATATTAGTTCTCCGAGAGGGGTGTGATTGATACGAGCCTCTTTTGGTGGTTTGGTAATGAGGCTATTAAGTGTTTCCAAGGCTTTGCCGGTCATAAAAATGGGCTTTTGATGTTTGGGTTGTGTACTCATCACTTTAGGAGGTGGGGATGATGTCTTTTTGTGCTTGTAGTTCTTTACAGGGTCATCGAAAAACTTTTTAGGAGGAGGGGTTGGGATGAAAGTGAAAGATTGTTGATGAGAGGGGCCAATACGGGTGAACGAGGTGGGTAGGGGAAAATCTTCAATGAAGAAATTATTCGAGAAGTTGAAAGCTTCAGTTGGGAAGGATTTCTTGGGATCAGGGTTTTGGGATGAGAAGGAAAATGAGGGATTTCTGTTGATGGGAGGTTGAGGCATTAGTTCGCAAGAGTTTTTGTTGTGTTTTGGGTTGGGACCATACAAGCTTGATGGACTCACAGATATCTTGAGCGAATTATGAGTGATAACAACCATGTCCGTTGCCATATCTCTACCGCGGAAAAGGATTGGAAGACGATCCTTGAAGCATGACTGGGCCAAGATTGAAGGAGAGGGCTCGTGATCGATCTTTGTTTCGGGGGTGCGATTATTATCCGGAGATCCGTCGTGGGAGACCATTGGGGTGAAAGAGATTGTGCATCGACTTGATTCGAAGCGAGGGACGAATCAAGGGAGACAGTTGAGGCATTTTCAGTTTCATCCAAGTAGCACGGTATTGCAGAATGATTTATGACTCGGGACACTTCACATAGGTGGGGTAACCCTACATAGAAGAATTTCACAGTGAGTTTTCCATCTTCTTGCAGATCTAACGGTAGTTGATATGAATGGTTGGTTGACATTGAGTACAATCTTGACTCTTGGAGTTTTTTTAGCGAAATTGGTGTCTTTCGGGTATTGAATATCAATCACAGCTCCTTTCAGCCTCTCAGCAATCAAGAATAAAATTTCATCATACCATTTGTCGGGTGGGAGGTTTAGAATACAGACCCACCAAGCTTCATTAGACAAGTCCACCAAAGAAGGCTCGATATTTGGCTCATACAGTTTGAGAAGTAGTAAGAATTTACGAAACTTAGCAGGGGATGAAGCCTTTGCTCGTCTTGCATCATTCTGTGATTTAAAGCTAAGTATAACTCTATTTTCTTCATTTGGTCTCCCTATTAGGAGTGTATCAGGTTCATAACTTAGCTGCCAATATATTCTTAGTTCCTTTTTTATGGCTTCAGCTTTGAAATTATTTTTGGAGTAAATTTTCCCTATGATCATGAGGTTACAATTTTCTTTGCTCTTTTTCCGGTCATCAGAGTTGATAACCAGAGGAGATTGAAGATAGAGTTTAGATTGCATTTTGTCTGCCATTGATTGATCGACAGAGAGGTGGGGTTGTTCCATTTGATCTTGAAAAGGACTCGAGTTGCACAGATTATTATTATTCATAAAAGATTTCAGACAGGTTTGTAGAGCTCTTGTGGACCAAACCATGACTTTCAAACGAGAAGTCTTTGTCTCAAACAAGTTTCGAGAAGTCTTCCCACAATGCACGGTAAACATATCACGAGAGGTCGAGAAACGGGAAAATGTTAAATAATTCTTCAATGTTAGCAAGCTGACTGACACCGAATAATGTAGAGGTTGAAGGGTGGAGTTCGAGATGTGGTTGAACTCATAGTCTTGTTGGTTCATTTTCGCTTCCAAGCATTGAAGAAGGATTGACCGGCGAGTCTTCGACTGAAGTTAGGTATTGAATATGGGTGTAATAGTGGTTATCATAACTGAAGATAACCCTGCCTGGAGACTAGGGGGAGGGGGAGGACAGCAGAAAAGAGAGGGAGAGTCACTGCGGAAGATGTACCTGCAGAAATAGGGCTCAGAAGAGAGTTAATAAGCAGCAATGTCCAAATTATACCGTACAAGAAAAGAGCTGGATATTCAAACCAACCAAGTAAAACCTTGACTTAATGGCTCATATTGTCAGGCGCACTAAACACAAAAAGAAGAAAATAAGAGAGGTGGTACTGACAGAACAGTAAGGGGTAAAAGCAAAACCAGAGACAAGAACTAAGTAGTAAACAAAGACAAAGGTGAAAAATGGCTAACGAGAACAAAGGAGGATGAGGGCGATCTCAGCAGAAAATCAATCAAAAAACAAAAGAGAACAAATCACCGTGGATAGTAAAAACAGCAGCGAAGAACGAAGAAGCAAGAAGTCGAGAAAGAAAGAAAACTTGATGTCGAAATAAAGATTCCTAATCACTAAAGCAAGATGTAAACAACTCTGGGATTCCACTTTATGTTGCTAAATGGATCATCCAAATCAGAACTCTTTATTGACAATGATTCCTAAGAATTCTCAAAACGAAAAAGATCATCTTCCAAAAATTTACGTCATGCTTCCAAAGCAGACATTCTCTCTCATAATTCTTCTTGAGAAAGAGTACCTTCTCATTTTTAACCCCATAGACTTAGTCTTACCAAGCTTGTAAAAAAATTGACCAAAAAAAAACACCCATAGAAATTCCTTAGTTGGATACTAGTAAAATAAAATGATGCACATTTAGCATCGCGAGGTAAAGCTAAGCATCCACGTATTGGTATTTGACTATTCGGTACGCATTCCAAGTAAAAGTTTGAAATTTTAAGAACGGCGGGATACATGTATCTTGGAAACCGTGTAATAATGCATCACTCTTTATCTCTCTCATTAGAATTAGAAAGAGAATATGAATTCTAAATCTCAGACGGAAAGAAACTAGATCTTTTTTCTTCTTCTTCTTCATCATACCAAGTGTAAATTAAAACCTAGAATTTCTATCTTCTCTTAACAAATTGACTTCCTTCTCCTCATCGTCATCATTAAATCCCCCCGCGAATTCTATCTTAAATCTTAGTGTAAGGGTCCAAACCAGAACCCAAGAAGACATTCTCTATGAAATTATTTTGGTCATGGCGACTTCGGTTCTTCTTAAATCATCATCTCCTTCGCTCTCGAAGTCTCTCTCGCTACCAGATCTGTAAGTAGTTGTTCTTTCGTTTTCATTTTCTGTGACTAATAATGATCATTAGATGTTCTGGTGATGCTGATTTCGTTTTAATTGGTTATGAATTTTCTTAGATGTGAAAATAATCATGAGTATGTTTGATTTAAGGTTTTCTTATATTTTTTTTCTTCCGGATTTGGAGTGAATTGGTCGGGTGTATCATCCCCTTTCGTTTATGCATCTAGCATGCTTCAATCATACCTCTCGTTTAGTGGATTCTTGACAAAACATCAATTTTTGTTCTAGCCAAAGTTTGCCGATTCTCACTTTTCATACTCTTATTTCCTAGTGCATTCTTGATAATCTGTTTAAAAACCGACATTCTGTAATAATTTGCCATATATTAAGAACTGGTTGTTTCTTTACTATTTTGATATTAATGCACACGTTTTAAGGATGTAAGGTTATGAGTGGGTGGAATCATATGACAACCATTGCTATTTGGGCTTTCGAAATGTTGAAATAATAACAGCTAGTAAGTTTTAGAAGTTGGTATCAACTAGAAAATCAATTAAACACCCATCAGAGACGGAAAATTCATTGATTAGAATGATCAGCATCTTAGGAATTATGTTGTCTTACATATTTAGTAAACTGATGCTATTAAATGCTCTGTGATGAATGAATTAGAATAGATGAGCTTGGTGTTAAAGGTTTTGTTTTATAATCCTTGTAAATTGGCCAATAATTGGTTTCTGTCAAAATATTTGTGGTTCTGGGGGTTCCAATTTTCAGTGGAAAATCTTTATTTTACATTCAAATGAACATTTTGATTACTTTATGGATCCTTGGGAACTTTTGTTTCATTTTGATTTTTCTTTGTTGTTGGTAAAAACATCCATATTTGGATTTGAGAAAGCATTGATGGAGTGCTTCACATTTTAATCAGCTCTTTAAGGTATGTGTCAAGTAAAACAACATTTATTCGCTTTATATTTCTTGTCTTGGTATGTTTACTCTATTATATTTCATCTTTGGAACCTTTTCATCTAACAAACGTATACTGATTATGTTATTATTGCTTTAATTGTAGGGCCATTGGATCATGTTACCGTTAACCTTTTCATCTAACCTTTTAGCAGATGTTTTAGCGATTAGGTTGAGGATTTGGTAACTTATAATGGGTTTGGAGGAGGTTGCCATGGAGGCAAAATGGTGGTGGAAAGTTTCTTCTAATTCCCGTCTATCAGTGCTCCAAGAGCCATCATTCTTTTAGATAGTTTCTATTCTAAGCTTTCTTGCCCTATAAGTAGGCAATGAAAATACCTGTATTTTGTCTCTAGCTGCAAATTATTTTCCGTAGCTTTTGTTTTCAGAAGGCTTCTTCATAGTTGTACCATTTTTCCAGATCTTGTTGGATAGTTACCACTCTAGGTTGATGTCTTGAAGATGTAGATTATTTTTGGCATGATTGAGGTTTTGGTTGAGTTTTTTGATGTTTTGTTGGATGTTTCCGAAGAACTCTCATTACTGATTCTAATTTTATGCTTCACATTTTGAGTTTGGACATGACTTGAAAATCCGAGGAGCCTCCAGATTTTTGTCCCAAGCCTCTTCAATGACTTGGTAACAAGACGGTTCTTCAAGTAAATTCCAAAAAATTTGAAAGGTTTGGCTCCATCTTTCCAGCAGGGGGAGGTTCGGAGAAGAATAGGGCTATGATCCGATCCTATAGGGGTGAGATGGTAAACTAGGGCTCTTGGGTACATGTTTAACCATTTCGGGTTTGCCAGCGCTCTATCCAGTCTAGCTTCTATGAATTCCTTTTTTTCTCTCTTATTCGACCAAGTAAATTTGTTGCCCACAAAACCTAGGTCCAGAAGGTCAGCATTATTGATTAGAGTATTGAAGAAAAGACTCTCAATTTGGTCGGTTTCATTTCCTCATTTTTTTTCCTCCTTGTTTAGAGTAAAATTTAAATCACCTAGAACTAGCCAAGGGACCTCAATGTTACTAGCTAATTTTTAAAAATACTCCCAACTAGTGTGTTTTCTCAATTTATAAGGGCACCCATAAGTTCCTGAAATCATCCAGAAAAAACCACTCGTCTTACATGTGACTAACGCATCTATTTGACTATCAGTAGTATTCACTCTTTGTTATAGACACATTGTCGGACCAAGCTAAAACCAAACCTCCTGAGTTCTATAACACCCCATGGGGTCCACTATTTTCCAAGTTTTGGTATTTGAGTTTTAGAAGATAGGATTTTACAAAGGTTGTTTATTTTTGGTTTCTTGAAGGAAGAGGATATCGGGGACATGTTCTTGAATAAAAATTGTTTAAGATGATTTTGAGTAGTTTGGTTCCCAAGTCCTTGGCGGTTCCAATCTAGGAAGTTTAGGGTCATGTTTTGGATGGGGAAAGATGCTTGGGGCAGTTGAGGTTGTGGTTGGAGATGGTTATGAAGCTTGTTGAGATATGAGTGAAATTGATCCGATTGACCAGAGACAGTTGTGGGGGTTTTGTATTATCAAATAAAAAGGGGGGTGGTGAGGGTGGAGTAATGGGATGCCTTCCACCGGAGAAGTAGCGACCTCACACGAAGTCGCTTTAAGTAAATGAAATTAAATGAGATACTTTGTAGTTACATTAGTAAGCTTCGATAGAACATTTCTAGTGTGCAGTATATAAGAGCAGTTTATCTTGGTAACAAAAGCAGTTAAAATAGAAATTTTTTGATGTAAAACAATTCTCGACCAAACAATGGTTAGGTGGTGTACCTGGATGGTCTTGGTTTGTTCTTCCCTTTGCTCAATCCTTGCACGGTCTTTGGCTTCTTGTTGCTGCTTATGAGACATGTTTGTGATTTCCAAACTCTTTCTTCGCAAGTGTACACCTTCTTCAGTGACTCTATGAAAAGCACGGGCTGGTGGTGGATGGTTTTTCTGAGGTATAGATGGGGAAATCATCAGTTGACGAGGCATACGGTAATGGGAGGGATGGGATATGGTTTGATCTGTGGTTTTCTTCCTCAACATTTGATTTGACTCATCAATTCGGATAGCTGTGCTTCCCTCCGTCTTTCTAACAATACAGTTTATCATCGCCTCTTGCATTAGCTCTTTTCCTTTGACCTCCTTAGCATTCTTAACCACAACATATCTTGCTCTCTGCGTAACCAGGGTATTCGCTTATTCTTTGTTGATGTTTGGCCCAAGAGCGGAGCATTCCTCCCCCAAGTCATTGTTTATCCGACGAGTCATCTTCATCCTCCTCCACCTGGTTTAGATCTTCCAGGTTGGCTTATCCTATTTTCTGATTGAACCCTTCTGCATAGTTGTTCATAATAGCTTCATTTTCGGATATTAGTTCTCAGGAGGGTGTGATTGATACGAGCCTCTTTTGGTGGTTTGGTCTTTGAGGCTATTAAGTGTTTCCAAGGCTTTGCCGGTCATAAAAATGGGCTTTTGATGTTTGGGTTGTGTACTCATCACTTTAGGAGGTGGGGATGATGTCTTTTTGTGCTTGTAGTTCTTTACAGGGTCATCGAAAAACTTTTTAGGAGGAGGGGTTGGGATGAAAGTGAAAGATTGTTGATGAGAGGGGCCAATACGGGTGAACGAGGTGGGTAGGGGAAAATCTTCAATGAAGAAATTATTCGAGAAGTTGAAAGCTTCAGTTGGGAAGGATTTCTTGGGATCAGGGTTTTGGGATGAGAAGGAAAATGAGGGATTTCTGTTGATGGGAGGTTGAGGCATTAGTTCGCAAGAGTTTTTGTTGTGTTTTGGGTTGGGACCATACAAGCTTGATGGACTCACAGATATCTTGAGCGAATTATGAGTGATAACAACCATGTCCGTTGCCATATCTCTACTGCCAGAAGGATTGGAAGACGATCCTTGAAGCATGACTGGGGCCAAGATTGAAGGAGAGGGCTCGTGATCGATGCTGTTTCTGGGGGTGCAGTTATTATCTGGAGATCCGTCAGGGGAGACCATTGGGGTGAAAGAGATTGTGCATCGACTTGATTCAGAAGCAGAGGACGAATCAAGGGAGACAGGTTGAGGCATTTTCGGTTTCATCCAAGTAGCACGGTATTGCGAAATGATTTATGACTCGGGACACTTCACATAGGTGGGGTAACCCTACATAGAAGAATTTCACGGTGAGTTTTCCATCTTCTTGCGGATCTAACGGTAGTTCTGATATGAATGGTTGGTTGACATTGAGTACAATCTTGACTCTTGGAGTTTTTTAGCGAAATTGGTGTCTTTCGGGTATTGAATATCAATCACGACTCCTTTCGACCTCTCAAAGAATCAAGAATAAAATTTCATCATACCATTTGTCGGGTGGGAGGTTTAGAATACAGACCCACCAAGCTTCATTAGACAAGTCCACCAAAGAAGGCTCGATATTTGGCTCATACAGTTTGAGAAGTAGTAAGAATTTACGAAACTTAGCAGGGGATGAATCCTTTGCTCGTCTTGCATCATTCTGTGATTTAAAGCTAAGTATAACTCTATTTTCTTCATTTGGTCTCCCTATTAGGAGTGTATCAGGTTCATAACTTAGCTGCCAATATATTCTTAGTTCCTTTTTTATGGCTTCAGCTTTGAAATTATTTTTGGAGTAAATTTTCCCTATGATCATGAGGTTACAATTTTCTTTGCTCTTTTTCCGGTCATCAGAGTTGATAACCAGAGGAGATTGAAGATAGAGTTTAGATTGCATTTTGTCTGCCATTGATTGATCGACAGAGAGGTGGGGTTGTTCCATTTGATCTTGAAAAGGACTCGAGTTGCACAGATTATTATTATTCATAAAAGATTTCAGACAGGTTTGTAGAGCTCTTGTGGACCAAACCATGACTTTCAAACTGAGAAGTCTTTGTCTCAAACAAGTTTCGAGAAGTCTTCCCACAATGCACGGTAAACATATCACAGAGAACAGAAGCAGGAAAATGTTCTGATAATTCTTCAATGTTAGCAAGCTGACTGACACCGAATAATGTAGAGGTTGAAGGGTGGAGTTCGAGATGTGGTTGAACTCATAGTCTTGTTGGTTCATTTTCGCTTCCAAGCATTGAAGAAGGATTGACTGCAGAGTCTTCGACTGAAGTTAGGTATTGAATATGGGTGTAATAGTGGTTATCATAACTGAAGATAACCCTGCCTGGAGACTAGGGGGAGGGGGAGGACAGCAGAAAAGAGAGGGAGAGTCACTGCGGAAGATGTACCTGCAGAAATAGGGCTCAGAAGAGAGTTAATAAGCAGCAATGTCCAAATTATACCGTACAAGAAAAGAGCTGGATATTCAAACCAACCAAGTAAAACCTTGACTTAATGGCTCATATTGTCAGGCGCACTAAACACAAAAAGAAGAAAATAATAAGAGAGGTGAATGCTTGACGACGATGAAGGGTAAAAGCAAAACCAGAGACAAGAACTAAGTAGTAAACAAAGACAAAGGTGAAAAATGGCTAACGAGAACAAAGGAGGATGAGGGCGATCTCGTTGAGAAAATCAATCAAAAAACAAAAGAGAACAAATCACCGTGGATAGTAAAAACAATGAACGAAGAACGAAGAAGCAAGAAGTCGAAAGAAAGAAAAAAACTTGATGTCGAAATAAAGATTCCTAATCACTAAAGCAAGATGTAAACAACTCTGGGATTCCACTTTATGTTGCTAAATGGATCATCCAAATCAGAACTCTTTATTGACAATGATTCCTAAGAATTCTCAAAACGAAAAAGATCATCTTCCAAAAATTTACGTCATGCTTCCAAAGCAGACATTCTCTCTCATAATTCTTCTTGAGAAAGAGTACCTTCTCATTTTTAACCCCATAGACTTAGTCTTACCAAGCTTGTAAAAAAATTGACCAAAAAAAAAACACCCATAGAAATTCCTTAGTTGGATACTAGTAAAATAAAATGATGCACATTTAGCATCGCGAGGTAAAGCTAAGCATCCACGTATTGGTATTTGACTATTCTTGTCGCATTCCAAGTAAAAGTTTGAAATTTTAAGAACGTGGGATACATGTATCTTGGAAACCGTGTAATAATGCATCACTCTTTATCTCTCTCATTAGAATTAGAAAGAGAATATGAATTCTAAATCTCGAACGGAAAGAAACTAGATCTTTTTCTTCTTCTTCTTCATCATACCAAGTGTAAATTAAAACCTAGAATTTCTATCTTCTCTTAACAAATTGACTTCCTTCTCCTCATCGTCATCATTAAATCCCCCCGAATTCTATCTTAAATCTTAGTGTAAGGGTCCAAACCAGAACCCAAGAAGACATTCTCTATGAAATTATTTTGGTCATGGCGACTTAGGTTCTTCTTAAATCATCATCTCCTTACGCTCAAGTCTCTCTCGCTACGAGATCTGTAAGTAGTTGTTCTTTCGTTTTCATTTTAAAAGTGACTAATAATGATCATTAGATGTTACATGGATCTTGATTTAGTTTTAATTGGTTAGGAATTTTCTTAGATGTGAAAATAATCATGAGTATGTTTGATTTAGGGTTTTCTTAGATTTTTTTCTTAGGATTTGGAGTGAATTGGTCGGGTGTATCATCCACCTTTCTGTTTATGCATCTAGCATGCTTCAATCATACCTCTCGTTTAGTGGATTACTTGACAAAACATCAATTTTTGTTCTAGCCAAAGTTTGCGATTCTCACTTTTCATACTCTTATTTCCTAGTGCATTCTTGATAACTTTCTGAAAACACCGATTGTTCTGTATGTGATTTGCCATATATTAAGAACTGGTTGTTTCTTTACTATTTTGATATTAATGCACACGTTTTAAGGATGTAAGGTTATGATTGGGTGGAATCATATGACAACCATTGCTATTTGTGCTTTCTAAATGTTGAAATAATAACAGCTAGTAAGTTTTAGAGAAGTTGGTATCAACTAGAAAATCAATTAAACATAAATCGAAGACAGAGAAGTCATTGATTAGAATGATTAGCATCTTAGGAAATGTTGCCTTACATGTTTAGTAAAGCGATGCTATTAAATGCTCTGCTTTGTGATGAATGAATTAGAATAGATGAGCTTGGTGTTAAAGGTTTTGTTTTATAATCCTTGTAAATTGGCCAATAATTGGTTTGTCAAAATATTTGTGGTTCTCGGGGTTCCAATTTTAGGTGGAAAATCTTTATTTTACATTCAAATGAACATTTTGATTACTTTATGGATCCTTGGGAAGTTTTGTTTAATTTTGATTTTTCTTTGCTGTAGGTATAAACAACATTATTTGGATTTGAAAAGTGTTGATGGAGTGCTTCACATTTTAATCAGCTCTTTAAGGTATGTGTCAAGTAAAACAACATTTATTAGCTTTATATTTCTTGTACTTGGTATGTTTACTCTATTATATTTCATACTGGAACCTTTTCATCTAACAAACGTATACTGATTATGTTATTATTGCTTTAATTGTAGGGCCATTGGATCATGTTACCGTTAACCTTTTCATCTAACCTTTTAGCAGATGTTTTAGCGATTAGGTTGAGGATTTGGTAACTTATAATGGGTTTGGAGGAGGTTGCCATGGAGGCAAAATGGTGGTGGAAAGTTTCTTCTAATTCCCGTCTATCAGTGCTCCAAGAGCCATCATTCTTTTAGATAGTTTCTATTCTAAGCTTTCTTGCCCTATAAGTAGCTGCAGAATGAAAATACCCTATATTTTTGTCTCCTAGCTGCAAATTATTTTCCGTAGCTTTTGTTTTCCAGAAGGCTTCTTCATAGTTGTACCATTTTTCCAGATCTTGTTGGATAGTTACCACTCTAGGGTTGATGTCTTGAAGATGTAGATTATTTTTGGCATGATTGAGGTTTTGGTTGAGTTTTTTGATGTTTTGTTGGATGTTTCCGAAGAACTCTCTGTTACAGATTCTAATTTTATGCTTCACATTTTTGAGTTTGGACATGACTTGAAAATCCGAGGAGCCTCCAGGATTTTTGTCCCAAGCCTCTTCAATGACTTGGTAACAAGACGGTTCTTCCAAGTAAATTCCAAAAAATTTGAAAGGTTTGGCTCCATCTTTCCAGCAGGGGGAGGTTCGGAGAAGAATAGGGCTATGATCCGATCCTATAGGGGTGAGATGGTAAACTAGGGCTCTTGGGTACATGTTTAACCATTTCGGGTTTGCCAGCGCTCTATCCAGTCTAGCTTCTATGAATTCCTTTTTTTCTCTCTTATTCGACCAAGTAAATTTGTTGCCCACAAAACCTAGGTCCAGAAGGTCAGCATTATTGATTAGAGTATTGAAGAAAAGACTCTCAATTTGGTCGGTTTCATTTCCTCATTTTTTTTCCTCCTTGTTTAGAGTAAAATTTAAATCACCTAGAACTAGCCAAGGGACCTCAATGTTACTAGCTAATTTTTAAAAATACTCCCAACTAGTGTGTTTTCTCAATTTATAAGGGCACCCATAAGTTCCTGAAATCATCCAGAAAAAACCACTCGTCTTACATGTGACTAACGCATCTATTTGACTATCAGTAGTATTCACTACTGTTATAGACACATTGTCAGACCAAGCTAAAACCAAACCTCCTGCAGTTCCTATAACACCGGTGGGGTCCACTATTTTCCAAGTTTTGGTATTTGAGTTTTAGAAGATAGGATTTTACAAAAGGTTGTTTATTTTTGGTTTCTTGAAGGAAGAGGATATCAGGGACATGTTCTTGAATAAGCTGTTTAAGATGATTTTGAGTAGCTGGGTTCCCAAGTCCTTGGCAGTTCCAATCTAGGAAGTTTAGGGTCATGTTTTGGATGGGGAAAGGGTACTGGGGCAGTTGAGGTTGTGGTTGGAGATGGTTATGAAGCTTGTTGAGATATGAGTGGAAATTGATCCAGTTGACCAGACAGTTGTGGGGGTTTTGTATTATCAAATAAAAAGGGGGGTGGTGAGGGTGGAGTAATGGGATGCCTTCCAGCTGGAGAAGTAGCAGCCTCACACAAGTCGCTTTCCGAGTAAATGAAATTCAGCAGATACTTTGTAGTTACATTAGTAAGCTTCGATAGAACATTTCTAGTGTGCAGTATATAAGAGCAGTTTATCTTGGTAACAAAAGCAGTTAAAATAGAAATTTTTTGATGTAAAACAATTCTCGACCAAACAATGGTTAGGTGGTGTACCTGGATGGTCTTGGTTTGTTCTTCCCTTTGCTCAATCCTTGCACGGTCTTTGGCTTCTTGTTGCTGCTTATGAGACATGTTTGTGATTTCCAAACTCTTTCTTCGCAAGTGTACACCTTCTTCAGTGACTCTATGAAAAGCACGGGCTGGTGGTGGATGGTTTTTCTGAGGTATAGATGGGGAAATCATCAGTTGACGAGGCATACGGTAATGGGAGGGATGGGATATGGTTTGATCTGTGGTTTTCTTCCTCAACATTTGATTTGACTCATCAATTCGGATAGCTGTGCTTCCCTCCGTCTTTCTAACAATACAGTTTATCATCGCCTCTTGCATTAGCTCTTTTCCTTTGACCTCCTTAGCATTCTTAACCACAACATATCTTGCTCTCTGCGTAACTGTGGTATTCGCTTATTCTTTGTTGATGTTTGGCCCAAGAGCGGAGCATTCTTCCTCTAAGTCTTCATTATCCGACGAGTCCTCTTCATCCTCCTCCACCTGGTTTAGATCTTCCAGGTTGGCTTATCCTATTTTCTGATTGAACCCTTCTGCATAGTTGTTCATAATAGCTTCATTTTCGGATATTAGTTCTCCGAGAGGGGTGTGATTGATACGAGCCTCTTTTGGTGGTTTGGTAATGAGGCTATTAAGTGTTTCCAAGGCTTTGCCGGTCATAAAAATGGGCTTTTGATGTTTGGGTTGTGTACTCATCACTTTAGGAGGTGGGGATGATGTCTTTTTGTGCTTGTAGTTCTTTACAGGGTCATCGAAAAACTTTTTAGGAGGAGGGGTTGGGATGAAAGTGAAAGATTGTTGATGAGAGGGGCCAATACGGGTGAACGAGGTGGGTAGGGGAAAATCTTCAATGAAGAAATTATTCGAGAAGTTGAAAGCTTCAGTTGGGAAGGATTTCTTGGGATCAGGGTTTTGGGATGAGAAGGAAAATGAGGGATTTCTGTTGATGGGAGGTTGAGGCATTAGTTCGCAAGAGTTTTTGTTGTGTTTTGGGTTGGGACCATACAAGCTTGATGGACTCACAGATCTCTTGAGCGAATTATGAGTGATAACAACCATGTCCGTTGCCATATCTCTACTGCCAGAAGGATTGGAAGACGATCCTTGAAGCATGACTGGGGCCAAGATTGAAGGAGAGGGCTCGTGATCGATGCTGTTTCTGGGGGTGCAGTTATTATCTGGAGATCCGTCAGGGGAGACCATTGGGGTGAAAGAGATTGTGCATCGACTTGATTCAGAAGCAGAGGACGAATCAAGGGAGACAGTTGAGGCATTTTCAGTTTCATCCAAGTAGCACGGTATTGCAGAATGATTTATGACTCGGGACACTTCACATAGGTGGGGTAACCCTACATAGAAGAATTTCACAGTGAGTTTTCCATCTTCTTGCAGATCTAACGGTAGTTCTGATATGAATGGTTGGTTGACATTGAGTACAATCTTGACTCTTGGAGTTTTTTTAGCGAAATTGGTGTCTTTCGGGTATTGAATATCAATCACAGCTCCTTTCAGCCTCTCAGCAATCAAGAATAAAATTTCATCATACCATTTGTCGGGTGGGAGGTTTAGAATACAGACCCACCAAGCTTCATTAGACAAGTCCACCAAAGAAGGCTCGATATTTGGCTCATACAGTTTGAGAAGTAGTAAGAATTTACGAAACTTAGCAGGGGATGAAGCCTTTGCTCGTCTTGCATCATTCTGTGATTTAAAGCTAAGTATAACTCTATTTTCTTCATTTGGTCTCCCTATTAGGAGTGTATCAGGTTCATAACTTAGCTGCCAATATATTCTTAGTTCCTTTTTTATGGCTTCAGCTTTGAAATTATTTTTGGAGTAAATTTTCCCTATGATCATGAGGTTACAATTTTCTTTGCTCTTTTTTCGGTCATCAGAGTTGATAACCAGAGGAGATTGAAGATAGAGTTTAGATTGCATTTTGTCTGCCATTGATTGATCGACAGAGAGGTGGGGTTGTTCCATTTGATCTTGAAAAGGACTCGAGTTGCACAGATTATTATTCATAAAAGATTTCAGACAGGTTTCTAGAGCTCTTGTGGACCAAACCATGACTTTCAAACTGAGAAGTCTTTGTCTCAAACAAGTTTCGAGAAGTCTTCCCACAATGCACGGTAAACATATCACGAGAATGTAGGGAAAATGTTCTGATAATTCTTCAATGTTAGCAAGCTGACTGACACCGAATAATGTAGAGGTTGAAGGGTGGAGTTCGAGATGTGGTTGAACTCATAGTCTTGTTGGTTCATTTTCGCTTCCAAGCATTGAAGAAGGATTGACTGCAGAGTCTTCGACTGAAGTTAGGTATTGAATATGGGTGTAATAGTGGTTATCATAACTGAAGATAACCCTGCCTGGAGACTAGGGGGAGGGGGAGGACAGCAGAAAAGAGGGAGAGTCACTGCGGAAGATGTACCTGCAGAAATAGGGCTCAGAAGAGAGTTAATAAGCAGCAATGTCCAAATTATACCGTACAAGAAAAGAGCTGGATATTCAAACCAACCAAGTAAAACCTTGACTCAATGGCTCATATTGTCAGGCGCACTAAACACAAAAAGAAGAAAATAAGAGAGGTGGTACTTGATGAACAATGAAGGGTAAAAGCAAAACCAGACAAGAACTAAGTAGTAAACAAAGACAAAGGTGAAAAATGGCTAACGAGAACAAAGGAGGATGAGGGCGATCTCAGCAGAAAATCAATCAAAAAACAAAAGAGAACAAATCACCGTGGATAGTAAAAACAGCTGGAAGAAACAGCGAAGAACGAAGAAGCAAGAAGTCGAGAAAGAAAGAAAACTTGATGTCGAAATAAAGATTCCTAATCACTAAAGCAAGATGTAAACAACTCTGGGATTCCACTTTATGTTGCTAAATGGATCATCCAAATCAGAACTCTTTATTGACAATGATTCCTAAGAATTCTCAAACGAAAAAGATCATCTTCCAAAAATTTACGTCATGCTTCCAAAGCAGACATTCTCTCTCATAATTCTTCTTGAGAAAGAGTACCTTCTCATTTTTAACCCCATAGACTTAGTCTTACCAAGCTTGTAAAAAAATTGACCAAAAAAAAAACACCCATAGAAATTCCTTAGTTGGATACTAGTAAAATAAAATGATGCACATTTAGCATCGCGAGGTAAAGCTAAGCATCCACGTATTGGTATTTGACTATTCGGTACGCATTCCAAGTAAAAGTTTGAAATTTTAAGAACGGCGGGATACATGTATCTTGGAAACCGTGTAATAATGCATCACTCTTTATCTCTCTCATTAGAATTAGAAAGAGAATATGAATTCTAAATCTCAGACGGAAAGAAACTAGATCTTTTTTCTTCTTCTTCTTCATCATACCAAGTGTAAATTAAAACCTAGAATTTCTATCTTCTCTTAACAAATTGACTTCCTTCTCCTCATCGTCATCATTAAATCCCCCCGCGAATTCTATCTTAAATCTTAGTGTAAGGGTCCAAACCAGAACCCAAGAAGACATTCTCTATGAAATTATTTTGGTCATGGCGACTTCGGTTCTTCTTAAATCATCATCTCCTTCTGCTCTGAAGTCTCTCTCGCTACCAGATCTGTAAGTAGTTGTTCTTTCGTTTTCATTTTCTGTGACTAATAATGATCATTAGATGTTCTGGTGATGCTGATTTCGTTTTAATTGGTTAGGAATTTTCTTAGATGTGAAAATAATCATGAGTATGTTTGATTTAGGGTTTTCTTAGATTTTTTTTCTTCCGGATTTGGAGTGAATTGGTCGGGTGTATCATCCCTGCTTTACTGTTTATGCATCTAGCATGCTTCAATCATACCTCTCGTTTAGTGGATTACTGACAAAACATCAATTTTTGTTCTAGCCAAAGTTTGCCGATTCTCACTTTTCATACTCTTATTTCCTAGTGCATTCTTGATAACTGCTGAAAACCGCACTGTTCCTGTAACAGTTGCCATATATTAAGAACTGGTTGTTTCTTTACTATTTTGATATTAATGCACACGTTTTAAGGATGTAAGGTTATGATTGGGTGGAATCATATGACAACCATTGCTATTTGTGCTTTCTAAATGTTGAAATAATAACAGCTAGTAAGTTTTAGAGAAGTTGGTATCAACTAGAAAATCAATTAAACGCCCATCGAAGACAGAGAAGTCATTGATTAGAATGATTAGCATCTTAGGAAATGTTGCCTTACATGTTTAGTAAACTGATGCTATTAAATGCTCTGCTGTGATGAATGAATTAGAATAGATGAGCTTGGTGTTAAAGGTTTTGTTTTATAATCCTTGTAAATTGGCCAATAATTGGTTTCTGTCAAAATATTTGTGGTTCTGGGGGTTCCAATTTTCAGTGGAAAATCTTTATTTTACATTCAAATGAACATTTTGATTACTTTATGGATCCTTGGGAACTTTTGTTTCATTTTGATTTTTCTTTGTTGTTGGTAAAAACATCCATATTTGGATTTGAGAAAGCTGTTGATGGAGTGCTTCACATTTTAATCAGCTCTTTAAGGTATGTGTCAAGTAAAACAACATTTATTCGCTTTATATTTCTTGTACTGGTATGTTTACTCTATTATATTTCATACTGGAACCTTTTCATCTAACAAACGTATACTGATTATGTTATTATTGCTTTAATTGTAGGGCCATTGGATCATGTTACCGTTAACCTTTTCATCTAACCATTTCCTCACATCCACTGCAACCCATTCATTTCCTCACAGCCACTAGCATACATCCATTGCCACCTATCCTTGCTTAACAGTCATTTCCATACACCCACTGCCATACGCCCACTGCCATATGCCCACTGTTGCATGCCCACTGCCGCACACCCATAAACCGGTGTGTGGTGGGATGGCATGTGATGGGATGGCGTGTGATGGGACGGCGTGTGATGGGACGGCGTGTGATGGGAGAGCGTGTGAATGGACGGTGTTGAACCAGTTGCTTTCTATTTTGTGCAATGGTATATCTGAAAGGTAGGACCAGTTATGTGATTTACTAGAACAGGTTACTGATCCATATATTATAGTAGCCCCGACGGAGATTCTATCTCTAGAGCATATTAAAGAGAGGGGTTGTTATCTTTACCATCACCAGGTGAGTACCACTTCTTCTAACTATGACACAAAATTCTCTTCACTCTTTCTGTCTTTAACTTTCTTAGATCATTAGGAGTTTCCTGTTGTACATGTAAACACTGACTACAGATCAACATGTGAACTGCAGAACCATACTTACAGTGATTGGGTTCTAAGTATCAACATTTAATTTGTATGCTGAGCATATGCTGTTTTCCTGTTTGTATTATTGGTGATAGAACTAAATGATTGGTTGCTGGGCATATTGTTGCTTGGTATGTACTCTAGTAATGCTGTAATGGATCTCTATTAATGTTCATTTCCAGTTTTGTAGGATTTTGGGTATAGAAATGGACTTTCTAGTTCATTGCAGCAAACTACTGTATATAGACCGAGTTTATAAAATTATTTGGTGCTTGGTCTGGCACTTACTAGTTGTTGTGTAATATTTAATTTGAGTTTGAAATTTCATTGGATCTGCGAAGGAATGGTTTACAAGTTAAACACAAAAGAAGGCTGTTTCTTCTGAACCCCAGATGGAGAAATAATTTGTTCAATAGGTTTCCAGTTTGCTTCTTAAACTTTTGATTTTCATTGCTATTTCAGAATTTTTATTTATTTGAGATACCAAATTTGATCTTAGCAGAAAATAAATAAATTAAAGAAGAAATGGTTGAAGAGACTGCTGAAGACACTTTCAGTTTTGAGCTTGATGCGTTTGAGTACAGAATGGTACTCTCGCTAATTTTTTCTAACTTTTAGTTTTCTACTTCTTGTATCATCACAACAGGGAAAAGATCTCTCTCATTAATTAATGTCAAGTTTCTGGTTGTTACTTGTAGGAGCTGCACTAAATGTCTATGAATGTCATAAGTTTTCCTGTATTGTCTTCATCGCAAAAGGGCAGGGAATCTGGCTACTATGAGGAACATTTTTTTGGTGCTCGAATTGAGGTACTTGTAACTTCATACGATTGGGGAATTCTTTCTTTGGATAATTGTTACTGTTTTCGTTGTCCATCAGGAGTCTCGTATGTTCTTGTGTGGAACATATGAGAGCAATCTACACTTGCCAGGTTAAGAATTGAGTACCTGATGCCTTGTGAGATGTATCGACTTACTTGCACATAATTTTTTATCTTGTAGGACTGCAAATCGTTTACGGGCATAATTTTTTATCTTGTAGGACTGCAAATCGTTTACGGAGTGCATTCTTGGAATGTTTAGATTGACTTTAAAGAATAACATCAAGAATTGTACAAAGATCACTACTGCAGCTTGACATGACTGGTTTCTGACATGATCAGGATACCAAACCTCGCATATTTGTAAGTTTGTGATAGTTTCCCTATTTCATGATAGTTATATGTTTGAAGCAGCCAACCTGTCTCGAAATTGTTTGCTCCACTTGTGGTGCATTTAGCTGACAATATGTTTCACGATTCAGAAATCTCAGCTCAAACCTGCTTAATTGGCCAATTCCTTTCAGAAGGATCTTAGATGATATCACCACAATGTATGTGCAGCTATCTTTCCTAATTTAACCAAATGTATCCATCTACTTCCAGGTGGCTTCATTTTCCCTTTACAGTAGAATTTTCCGCCTTACTAGAATATAGATTAGACTTTAATATCCCAAAGTTCATCTTCTGAGAACTTTTTTTTTTTTAATTTCACATTATAATCAGCTCTTCGTTAGGGTATGTGTCAAGTAAAACAACGTTTATTTCTTCGCTTTATTTCCCTGGTACTTGTATGTTTTTACTCTACTATATTTCATACTGGAACATTTTCATCTAACAAATGTATACTGATTATGTTATTATTGCTTTAATTGTAGGGCCATTCGATCATGTTATTATTTTCATCCATTGCTTAACAATCATTACCATAACCCATTGCTTCACACCCACTGCCACATGCCCGCTGCCACAGGCCCACTGCCATACCCCCACTGCCACATACCCATAAACCGGTGTGTGGTGGGACATCGTGTGATGGGATAGCGTGTGATGGGACGGTGTATGATGGGATGGCGTGTGATGGGATGGCGTGTGTTGGGACGGTGTGTCGACATTGGATTGTAGGGACATAGGGTCATGTTGCCTTTTACACAGCCATTTTCTCTCATCCACTGCAAGCCATCCATTGCCTCACAGCCATTAGCATGTACCCATTGCCATTCATCCTTACCTAACAGTCATTGCCAATTTGTTATACACCCATGGTCGTACACTGCTGCCCGCCATCTGCCGCAAGGATCTCTGAAATGTAAGGCCAGTTACGTGATTTTTCGATTGTAGTACTTTAATATTGGGTTCTTGATATTATTCTAATGTTGTTTTGGTGATTTACTAGAACAGCTTACTGATCTACATATTACAGTTTCTGGTTGTTACTTGTATCGGAGCTGCTCTTATGTGTATGATGGTCCTCAAAGGCTTAAACCATAAGTTTCCGATTTGGAAATGTGTCTTCGTTGCAAAAGGGTATGGAATTTGGCCACTCGATATCCATTCTTTTGGCTTTTGAACTGTACTTGTAATATCATATCCTTGGGTAGGCATTCTTCGGATAGCTGTGACTGTTTCCATTATCCATTCTTTTTATTGTTTGTACATTGTGTGCCTCTTCATGCAGTCTCCTAATTCTGAAGGAACACACCTAACCATCTCGAAGGAATTGGATATTTGGGATTTGAAGACATCACTTTGGTCCCCATTCAAGTATGTAGTTAGTTTTCTTTGCAGTACAGTATCTCCTGTAAACTAATAATAGTCATATGGATCGACCCACATGGTTTTTTTTTCCTGATATGGCTTTACCAATGCAGGCTAAACCTTTGATGTCTGCTGCTGAGGTTAATTGGCTCAATTATTGCCACTCACAATTCCAGAAGGTCTGTATGCTTTAGACTGCAAATACTTTATGGTGTTTACTAGATCTTAACCCGTGCCGTAACGGCACGGGATGTTTTGTCTCTAATACGATATTGTTCACAGTCCTCTTGCTTCATTTTATTCGTGAGTAATTATTTTGATATTCAAATAGGTTTTGGGAAACAAAAAGAGTTACCTGATCTTTTTATTTTTTACTTAAGCATGTTATTCCAATTTATTATCTGGACGGAGTAATAATGTTGTGCCAACATGAAAATAAAATAAAAAATACAGTAAATAAAAAATTTCCCCATTTATTGTTCCATCATACCATAATTTCAAACTCCAAAAAGAATATTTCATCTAATAGTACATATACCTAAATTGCCAATCCAACTCCATGATGTTTATGAATACATTTGTTCCGAAATTATTGATAACTAAGGCTCTTAGGAGTGAAGCAAAAACCCATAATATTTTCCCTATTATAGATAAACACTATTTATTTATTTTTTGCAAATGTGAGAGTTATAAAAATGATGAACCCTTGGCTATTGGAAGGCTGAGATATACACATGTGAGTTGAAAAAATAAACTTATAATAGTAAATCAAAACATGTGTAAGATTCTTTCTCAATCATATTGATAACATAAAATTGAAGAAATTCGTGGATAACAAGATTTCACACCAACTATGCTAAGTAGTGCATGAATGACGTTCTCACATCTAGTGTTACTCAAGTAATTTGGAGTTTTAAAGAGCATAGTCATATTGATATTTGTATCTACATAAATTCTACTAACCTTCCGAAGAAAAATTATTAGTTTCAAGGTAGAGCCGACACAAACTTCTGTCACCTTCAATGTATACAACACACATTGGGTTTAATCGGCTTTGAGATTAAACAAATACCCTAACATTAGTCAAATAATGTCTACAAATACGGGATCGAAACAAAGTGCTAACGGGAAAAATGAGAGACTAACATCAGTTCTACAAAGAAAATACCCTATATGTATCAAAGTTTGTTAACCAAACATGTATTCAAATTCGGTTTTCATTGGAGAAACCAAGAGGGAGTGTTTCATTATATTCATTATCATTCAGAAATCTAAGACCAACTCGCCCTCTGCTTACGGGATTTCAATACAACCTTAGATTTATCAATTGGACGGAGAAACCTTGATACTAAATATGTAGTTTTTAGTGTTATTTATTATATAACGTTACATTCAAATGTATTTTTCTTCTTCTTAATTTTCATGTATTTTAACCGAGTTTATATTAGCATTAAGACGATCAACCACATTTCTAATTTATAGTGTTATCCTTTTGTAGTAGCACATAATTAACATAGTGAATTACTACTCATCAAAACGGGCCAGTACCACAAACCACCAGATATCACTTCTTTCTACACCAACACCATTTTCCATCCCTCGTTGAATATTGGGCGCACTTATAACTTTTAATCCCACACGTCATGTATAAAGTTTAGATTTAACAAACTTAGGTCGTCAATTAATTTATTTAACTATATGTTTTTTGTTAATACTGAAAATCATGCGTACGAACGGTTACCAAAGATAGCAGTGGTACCGAAAACAACCATTTTGTCTTATATGATTTGGTATCATCCCAAAAGTATTTGTTATCCGCCTTTTTTGATCGTGTCAAAAACAACCAACTATATTTTTCACAATACAATGTTACATGTCATGTAAAAAAAATATTATTTTTGATTCAAAAAGAAAAAACCAATACCACCGCCATTAAAACCATCCAGCGCCACTATTTCTTCCACCAAAACTAATGTTACTGCCTCCACCACTTACTTCTTCCTCTACTACCACCACCACCACTAATATCTATTGAAATAATTTTTGTCAAAATTATTATTTATTGATGGAGATATGTATTAATATTAATTCAGGGATATTTAGGATGTAAAATTAATAAATCATTTATCATGAGAAATTAATGAGACATCAATTAATAAAACACTTATACTAATTAATATTTAAGTTGAACAAACCATAACCATAGATTTATCTTCTCTCTAGACAAATTACTTATACTAATTAATAAAACACTTATACTAATTAATATTTAAGTTGAACAAACAACCACTGTTGATTTATCTTTTCTATCAATTCCAACCAAGGTGGAACAATGGTTAGAGGCCACTCTTATGACACAATAGGTCATGAGTTTGAACCTCCCCGTTATAATTTTTGAAATTTCATATCTTGACTTGAGTATTCATTTTTAATTCATAATATTGGAATGTGCGACTTGTAGGGTGTGACACGGAGAACCACATCTTTTGATTTATCTTTACCAAGGAAAAATTAGCTAAATTGTGTTTTATACTCTTGATTGTCATCTTCAATAGACCATGGCAAAATTTTAAAATAGGACTTTTATTTCGCAAGTGGGTTAGCTGCTGTCTTTTCAATTTGCAAATACAGGTTTGCTTTGCTAACTGCAGTCTACTAGGGTGGGATGTAGTTTCTGTTTTCTCATTTCTGGACCCCCCTAATTAGTTATCTTTTTTTCTTTTTTTAATAATCAAATTAAAACTGACCAGCTGCATCAAAATTCAACATTATAAGCATTATCTCGTTCTGTGATACTGAAATTTCCCCTGTAACCTTATGGTTTGTGTTTTACTACGTAAGGTCCTTTTCCCCTGCATCAAGTTCCACATTTCTTTCCTTCGCATCTCTATCATTGCTGGACTTGATTACTGATTTTTTTCAAACTGAAAAGCTGGAGGTATTTAGTTGGATACATCTTGTAACATCTCATTGACGTTAAATTTCTGGTTGTTACTTGTAGGAATTTCCCATGGTGTATGAGCTGCAGTGACTGCCATGAAGGTCCTCAAGCTTCCATTTGGAAATATCACTGCATCATGAAAGTCAGCAATGAACCTGGTTATTATGAATACCATACTTATATAATCACATCCACAAACAAGCAAAGTTTACTTTTTTTGGATACATTGACTTCCTCTTCACTAGTCACTACTTACTGAGCTCCATAAGCCTTTAATGGAGCTCCAACATCAATGTAATTATAATGGACTGAATAATAGTGAAACACTAACCCCCCCGTGGATGTAAGCCTAGTGCCGAACCACGTAAAATCTGTGTCCAACTCTCCATTACTCTCTTGATGGTTGCATATCTGCTACTGAGTGAGAATCCAGGGGTGTCAGCAGTTAGTTGGAAACTTGGAAGGACATCTAATTGCATTGTTTGCCCAATTTCTGTTGGATTAGATTTCTTCCCTAGAGCAATAATCAGAAAGATAATCACATTTCATCACCAACAGTCAGGTTTTGGAAGGGTCACAGCGAGGTCTTGAAAGTCTAGACAATTACATTTCATAAAAAAATGGTGCTCTACTCGAACATTATCCATTAAAAAAACTATGTAGGGAAAAGGAGAGTTTTTGGTTCATTGGAGATGGAAACGGTGTCTGAGTTTAGAGAGATCCCTGGATTACATCATTGGCTTCTTTCTTTACTTCCTGAATTGAATAAATGATCTAATAATATGGTTGAAAATTCTGCCCATGCTTTAGGTTCCAGCTATCCATAAGAATGTTTGCAATCTCATTCGAAATTTTTAAAACCAAGTGCAGGAGCATTGTAACGAGAAAAACAGAAGCAGAATCCACTTATTCACGAACTAAAACTTTTTGGTTCCACTTATTCACAAACTAAAGAACAAAAGCAAAATCTTGACCTTCTGAAAGTTTTTAAGAGGAAAAAAAAAACCCAGACCTTCTGAAAGTTTTACCCCAGTGTAGGTTCTAACGAGGCAATAAGAGACTCAAGACCATGACAGTGGAACATCAAACTGCTAAAGAAAGAAACTTCATAGTGTTTACGTGCAGACGTTGATCTCTATATCATCTCCTCTGTCTTTGATTATGTTTATCTTCGTTTTGTTAGCAACTCTCAACAGCAGTTTGACAAAATTAAGCTCATGTTCAGAATCACCAAAACAAGTGATCTTTACTTCCTTGAGGCAGTGCAGATATAGGTTCGCGAAAACTTCAGCTTCTGCTAATCCATAGCCCTCTTCTTGGTCATAAATGTGTGTGTATTTGGGAGATGACTACAAAAAGCAATGAAGGACAGTAATTTAAGGTCTATCTTTACTATGGAAACAAAAGAACACAGCAAATAACGAGATCATATCTGAATCAGTAATATTACCTCAATTTGTATCTCAAGAGACTTTAAAACTGGAGAACTCTGTAGTAAGTAGGCTATTGCTATGAAATGCAGTTCGTGTCTACCCGAGATGATTACCAGTTTCTCGAGATTAGGAAACTTTGGAAGCACCTCATCCAAATCAGATGCATCGCATAAAAGCTTGATAAAACATTAAAAAAAAGCCAACAAATCAATCACAACGATGAGAAAAGAAGAAGTGAGCAACTACTACTACAAAAGGGAACAGGATATGTTTGTATGACATCGGTAAAGTGGCAATGTGGAAAATTGGCCCATTAATTGCTCCTAATTCATCTATAACGGACCTTATCATTTCATGTTTCTACAGTCCTGAAAAATGATTTGGGGTCAAGGCAATATTGCTAGGTCTGGCTGGAGTTGGAAGATCAGTTTTTGTTTTACCTCTGCCCTTCTATGCCAACTTAACAAGTAAAATTAAAATAAGCAGCATGTAAGTTGGCTGATGTCATGGCTTTATATTTCATTATCCTAAGTCCTAACGGAATCATTGCATATAATCCTGCAGGTAATAATATCGTGTGATGGTCTGATCATAGGTGCTGTATCCATTGCACTAGCTAATAGTTAGCAGCCAATTAACCTAAAACCTCTAACATAATGTATATTACTAAACAACATATCCACTTATACATGTAAGTTGTATTCAGGACTGCAGTTTGCACGAGCACCATAACTAAATTCTTTTCAGTAATTGAACAAATCGAATTTACAGTCATAAAGTTAAATCATGAAATGAATGGTCAATCAATTTCATCTACTCCTTTTCTTTCAAAGTTCATTTATTCTTAACAAAAGGCGCATTGGTCATTCAACAGTTAGGCTGGAACTTTTGTTCGTGAAATGACAACATTAAATATATAGAGGATATAAACCTCACCCAGAGTGCCAATATGCTACTATGAGCTCTTTGTGTTTCTCGGATTTAACCTAACAAGGTTTAGGAGATTTTGAAAGCAACACAAGCAGCTGTACATTTAAAAGCAAAAAAGTGCATAAACGAAGCACATACCTCAAGAGTCGAGTCAGACAACGATAGATATCTAGCATTTGAAACCCCTTTCAGAAGATTGACAACAGAGTAACCACAATTCTCATATGCCTCACTCCAGTATGGTTCTCCAATTCTGACATCAATAAATGCGTCAACCAAAGACAAGTGACTCTCCATGTTGTAGTCGTTCGCTACGTGATCTATGTACTTAAAAGATTTGACATTTGGGATGCATATCTTGATGGTTCGGTCCTTCATTTTACAATCACCATCGCTACGTACCATGGGGAAAGAACCATCTAAAGAAAATCTTGTAATGGTTGGAGAAGAAATTTCAACTTCACGTTCTAACATACTCCATCGACATCCATTCATATCCAAATCTTGAAGGACAGGACAACCAGAAAGAAGTTGTACAAGCAAAGCATTCTCTGGGAAGTAAACAGCACTAAGACATAGGGTTCTCAAGCTACTAAAACAAAAGGATTCAGGAAGTTTGAGGTTAGCATAGGATCTATCAAACTTCAAGTAAACTAGTGAATCACAAGAGAAAAGAGATTCAGTGAACTCAACATAATTTTTAGGTGTCTCTATGAGCAGTTCACGCACATTACGATCTATGGCAATCTGAATCCACTTATTAACTCGAGCAATATCGGCATCGAAAAACGCAAGACGAAGCTTCCTTATATAGGTATCATCGTGTGATTCCATGACCCGATCAACGAAACCGAGAAAGCTGGTGTTCTCATGTTCAGCATTACCAGTTTGGCGTGGAAAGAGGTTCTCATCAAAATCCATAACAGGTACTGATTTCCAAATATATCTCCATCTTTTAGCTAATATGCTGGTTCTTACAACAGATTTTGTAGGGATGGATGATAAGATGTGAGAAAGAACAGTATCAGGCAACTCACTGATTCGATCCGTCGGATCCGTTCTTTTCATACTTGATTCATTTTTCTGATTCAAAAATTGAATACCCAACGATCAGAAAGAAGCAGAGAATTTGTATTGATAACAAACCAAACATCTAATTACAGAATTATTATGAAGCCATATAAAATCCAATTAATCAAAAAATCTTTAGCATAAAAATGAAAAAGGATTCTTAAAAGATTTTATTACCTTATTATTATTATTATTATTATTCCTGAACCAGGCAATTGACAGCCAGGATTGATTTATTCTCCTTCTCCTCCTCCAAATCAATATTTTCCTTATAAGCTTCTTTTCAGAGTCATCGTTTCACATCTGATATTTCTTATTAGGGTTTTAATCTAGATTCGACTTGGAAAAAAAAGGAAAAAACGTATCTTTTTTATCGGATGTTACACGTGACCAGTGCACACCTCTCTGACTCTCAAGCGTGGACGGACCGGGCCTTGACTTGTCGATCATTTGATGCCGTGCGCCTGTTTCGTTAGAGCATCTTCAATGGTAATCGAATAAAAAACATCTCCAACCATGGTTATTTTTATTTTTGTGGGGAACTTTTTAAACCACTGGATATAAAATTATATAATTATAGCAATAGATCATGATGACTAGGTTTTCTACGTCCTCTAAGGAACCTCCGAAATAAGAGGATGTGAATCTAACCGGTTGCCGCATAATCCTCACTAATTAGTTTCATAAAATTCCCGTTGGAGATGAATTTTTAGAAGAAAATAATAATAAATACTCTATGGTCTTTAAATAGGCGGCCGTGATAGACGTACCGCGAAGTGCACCGAGAGGGGATCGGACAATCCAGGATCCCCTCTAAACATCGAGATATGGAGCAGGGAAGGGGGTGGGGGCCAAAGGTGGGGCCCATCTATTTTCCTCTCTCACACTCTCTCACGGTGTGTGCACTGCACGGTGCAGTAAACATTTTCGTAAAATAGGAATTTCAGGATGTCCCATCAGAGATCCTCTTATTATGACGATCCTTTTTTCTTTTCTTTTTTTTAGTAGGAATACTTAAATCCGAATAGTTTTCTTTAATGGTCATTTCCTGCTCCAAATTATTCTTTTAGGCTGTGTTTGATAATAGAGAAAGGAAACAATTCCATGGAAAGTGTTTCCATGGAATCAACTTCCTGGGGGAGGCAAGGAAAGACTTTCCATGGAATTCCACGGAATTGAGTTTAAAACATACTTTAGGCCACACTTTTATTGCAATTCCATGGAAATAAATTTTTGACCAAACGACGGAAAACACGATGTTTCCATGGAATTAACTCATATCAAACACAGCCTTTTATAGTGTCTTTGACGGTATGTATTGAGTATATTTTTTGGCTTTTTTGAAGGGCCTTGGGGGTATTTGTGAACGGCCATCAAAAGTGTGAGTATTTATAATCAATTTCTTTCGACTTTGTTTGTTTCTATGATCTTTCGACTTTGTTTGTTTCTATGAAATAGGGTTAGGAAGAGAAAATAGAGGAGATGAGAGGATGTTGGGAATATATATTTAAAACATAAATTTATTTCCCAATTAATAAAATGAAAGTTTTTAATAGCATTTAAGTTTCTTAAATGAAAACTAATTTTGGTTATAAATGATTTTGACCATTTCATATTTTGCTTTGTTAATAGTGTTTAATAGAATAATAACTTCTCATTGAATGATGTTAAAAAATTGGATTACAAAATCAGATTTGGTGGAAAAATAAGAGAGAGAGTTGAGTTTTTCTTTATGTTGTGTGTTTTCAAAAGAAATACTTTTTGTGAAAGAAAACAATGTGTTAGCATCATTTGTTTTCTATTAGATATTCTGAGCAAGAATGAGGTGTAGAAGTTTCACATCCTCTCACCGTGCAAGAGTGATTGTGTAAGAGATTGAACTAGGCTGTTTTATCCTGGTGACGACGCGACAACGATGAACTGCTTGCACAATCTTGGGAAGAGCCGCGAAACGTCTTAAAGAAAGCGACCTAGTCCGCGACTCAGCCATAAAAATGTTTTGTTTGTTTTTGTGATTGTTTTGCAGGTGTAATTCATCAATTGTTCCAACAATTTTAAGATGATCTATTCTGCCACGAATATCAAAAGAAACGATTGTTGAAACACGATAAGTATCATTGTTTAATTTGTTTTATTGAGTTATATGAACGGTATAATTATTCTTTAGCAATTTATCAAGATGCTTGGAATTAGGTTAATTGATACCTAAAGTTAATTTAAGTCTGATCTTAATGGACTAGGAATAACATGGTTAAATATTTTTCTTTGTGAATATTTGACATAGAAAAATATTGTTGAGGATAAACGAATGTTTTTAACATGTTGTAGAGTTTTATGTTCATCTCTTTAAAGAAAATGAATTTGGTCTAGAAATTTTATCTGGATATATTAGACATCACGAGGATAACCCACATCAAATTTCAGAATTTTTGGAGTCCAAAAACTATTTTTAAAGTATTTTAGCAAACTGCATAACGTATCTGAAAAATTCTGACGGGCGAAAAATTAGTCCTGATTAAATCCAATTTTCTTTATCTTTGTTTACAAAATTTGAATCTGTGTGTCACACGAAAATTGTAGATCAGGAACTTATCTTCAAAACTTATTTTGAAATTTCCTATTTGGATATATTTAGTTTAAGAGATTTGGTAATTTCAGAATCGTTGTGTATGTTTGTCCAAAATAATAGACGTGATATTTGAGATTAGAGATTAGAGATGTAGCAAATTGCATTAAAAATCATGTTTTGATTTTTATTAATTCCTACTCTTGTTTTGATAATGAAAAAGAAGATCATCGTTAGAAATCAAACTAATGCACTACATGTGTTTGATAACATGCCTAGTACAAAGTTATAAATATATGTATGATGTTATAACTAAGGGGAGGGATCGGGTAACAGGGTTAGTTTGACAGAGTTTGTCACATCCCCTTACGACCGTTGGATGTTTCCATTGTTAATGGGTGAGATGTATTGATAAAATACACGGATCTTATTTATCATATCCATGGCCTGGTTAATACGATCCTAATTTTATTTCCATTTCTCCGTTATGGCTCTCTCTCTCCAAGCAACGTAATAGATTTTAATCTTCTCCTTCTTGCTCTTGATACTCTCTTTAGCCTGAGATGGAATAAAAAAAATTCGAAAAAAACTTACCATTATTGATGAGTTCTTGGATCTATTTTATTGAGAAAATATTTCAATCTTGAAACTGTAAACCCAAATTTGTATATGGATTTTAAGCAATTTTATTTTTCGGCTTTTGAAATAAGGATTGAAATTATTGGATGTCAACATTGTGAAATTTAATGGCTGCAGTTGTAACACAAAGAGGTAATTACTCTTGTGAGAATTAGATAAACAAATTTTTCTTTATTAACTTCAACTATGTACATCAGAATATAAAGATGCACAAACAAAACATTTGATGAAACATGGACTTGATGAAGTTCTGTTAAGCAAACAACAAAGCCTAAATTTACTATGTTCAATTAGAAATTAAGCCGTGTACAAGCATCAAGCAGCACTGAATCATACTTTCTAAAATGTAGATAAACATTGATCTTGACGAAATGTACCTAATTATTACTGAGATTCAGACAAGTATTTAATCATACTTTTTAAAATGTGTCTAATCACTTTAATGATTCAAGAAATTTCTCAGTTAATCTAATTTGTTATCATTCAATCTCAGTGGAGAAGAAGAATGAAATCAGTTGCCTGAAGAGAGAGAACTTGACCGGAGAAATTAAAATTTAGGACCGTGTTAACCGGTTCATGGATCTGATAATAAGATCCGTGTTTTTTATGAATACATCCAAACCATTAAAAATGACAACATCCAATGGTCATAAGGGGTTGTGGCAGACTCTGTCAAACTAACCATGTTACCCGATCCCTCCCCTATAACTAATATAACTTTGAATCTTTGTTTGTAACTTAAGAGAAACTTGGAGTGCTATGTTTTATTTGATTTTTAAGTGATTATGTGAGTGCATACATTGATTATTTTTTGGTTTCAAATGCTCACATGTAAATGATTGTGACAGGTGAAAATTCACTTACTTGAGCAAGTTTTTATTTTCCAATGAAATAAAAATTGAGGGAGATTGATCGATGTGAGGAGCAATGGGGTTGCTGATTTCTTTGTTGGTGCGCAAAGAATGGACAATGGTTTATAACCAATTGAGCTTTAAAATCAATTGAGGTATGTTTGATGAATTATTTGTAGTTATTGTAGTGATCAAATAATGGCATTCTAAATTGAATAAATTGATTGTTCAATATTAGAATAAAATTTTGGGAAACAAGATATTGAGAATTATTGTGTATGACAATAAACATGTGACTCATATAAGTTTGGAACTTATGAGATAGAATTTGATATGAAACCAAAACCGAAAGAATTAGAAACCTAGTCAAAACAAATGTGAATATCAACTCTCACCAAGAAATGAACATACTATTGTTTATGAAGTTATTTGATATTATTGCACGGAATTGCAAGGATATCAAATGTTATTAACAACGCTTTTCAAGCTAAGTTAATGTGAATTATGGATACGGTGAGAGGTTGGTATATATTGGTTTACACCATATTTTTTTTGATAGGTTATGGTTCAAAGTCTGAACCAAATTGTTTGAAAGAAAGTAGTGGTGAGATATACTCAAATCACTAGGATTTTCGGTCTTGGTACGATCTCAAAGTTTAATTTGGGTAGAACAATCTTGTTAAATATTTCATACTTTCGAAATGAGCGAGAATTTAGTTTCTGCATATCTTGTTATAAACAAGATTGATATTAGAAATTTGTTGAATTTGATCATTGCACTACTACAAATAATATGTTATAGGTAAAATGTTCGAATATTATATTATAATTTTATCATAACATGAATTGAATTTTGAATATTTGAAATATGAGATTCTGTCATGCTTTTAAGAAATCAATGAGTTAGTAACGAATGTGAGCATGTTATATTTTCTTATTAACTTGGTGAATTTTTTGAGTAACATGTATGTAATCTTACCTAACTCATAAAAGCATGTACACTTTGAAATCTTACGCAACTTGCAATATTTTTTTTTTAATGAAATAAAATATTTGAGAATTTGTAAATACTTGCTTGATGCTTCTAGTAGCTTGTATTAAATATGATTATTTGAGTCGTGAATTAGGCGATATTGACTTTATTAAAATTCTTTGAATTTTTATTCACTATATTGTGCAAAACGTTTTGGGTTCAAATCATATGTTCATTAGTTTTTCACAATTTTTGGAGTCTTTTGATATTGTTTTGAAATTCTTGTTTGAGTCAAAAAAATAGTGGGGGTTCCATATCCTATGTTATAACATATTTGATTTAAATTAGAGGAACTAGAAAAATGAAGGTGACAAGTAATTCACTAAAAATGAACCTAGAAAAGCATATATAGTGAGACTAAATTTTAGGCATGAATATTTTGTTGCTTATAATTTGAAAGATAACTTCTCATAGAGAGTAACTTTGTTCTTCAAACTATTAAATCTTTGGAAAAAAGTTTTTACGAGTCTATTGTTTTTAGACAAGCAAACAGAAAATTGTTGACTCTTGTTTTCATGTCGCTAAATTAGCTTACATGCTTGTTTGTTGATGTTGTTTCTACGATGTATGATTTTTGATAGTCAGAAGTAGAAATATATACTTTTGTGTAAGTTAAAGATGAGAATCTATGTAAACCGAGCGTGGAAAAGTGTGTAGTTTCTACAATAAAAGAAAACATATAAGTTAGATAAGTTATCAATTATATTCTGAAAACAATTTTAAAATAATTTATGATTCATTCGAATGATTTCAGAATTGATGAAAATGAAATGCACAATACTCTTTGTTTTGTATGCATAAATGATTTGTTGAAATTTTAATTCTAACTTAAAGGATGAAAATGAAATTGAGAACATGCTTAGTTTACTATTTGACATGAAAGACTTGAGTGAAGATGGTGTAAGTTTTTGAAATAAAATTTTCTTTATTTCTTTGGATCTATTTCATTTCCATGAAAATAGAATTTTAAAAAAGATAAAAATATATATAGTCTGAATGTAAACTATCTTTCACTCATTTGGTTTAGTGCTAATACTTTTGAGATTATGTGTGATTGCACTAGACATGAGTATGGTAGCTTAGTATGTTTATTTGCTATGTGATTGACTATGTATAAGTATTTTTTGTAGTGGGGGTTTAATATATTACTTCCGCAGTGGGGGTTTTATATCCAGATTTTCTAATCCTAGTATGGAAAATTGGTAAAATTTTGAGAAGGTTATGAGGTGTCTGAAAATAACCTCAAACCCATAAATACACTATCTAAAAATGTTTACCACAATCCTTTAAGGATATTGCAATGTTGATTGAGATATAATATCAAATGAATACTCTAAGGGATGGAGCGATTCGATCCTCTAATAGACAGAGGAAAAGACATATTAATCCAATGTGATAGTACCACGACTATTGCAAGAATTGAGAACGTAATAACAACGATAAGAGTTGATTTTATGAGAATAAGGATTATACAGTGTCTGAAAAGAGTTTCATTAGTCCTTTGACGAAAGGATTGATAAGAAGATGTGAATACATCTTAAGGATGAGGTTGACGCCCATTGAGATTGAGTCATCTGTGATGGATACCCAACCTAGAAATAGGTTCAAAGGGACTAGACGAACTCATAGATGATAATGTCATTGAGATTGAGTTATTTATGATACGGTTACCAACCTATAACTTAAGATCTCAAAAGTAGGTTCAAAAGGGTAACCTTTACCTATGGAGTGAGATCCCAAAATATAGGTTCAAATGGAACACCAAGTCATAGATAATATAGAGATGCGAGAATCATGCTTTGAAGAATTCATCCCACGGCATGATATCCTGAAGCGAGTAGAGGTTGAGTTTACTTTTTACTTTTTAAACTCTTAATTATGTTTATATCTCTATTTAGAGTGGGGTACTTTCAGGAGTACTCTTGATAAACTCACCTATGTTAATGTGAAAGTGTGGCCGCTTTCTATGAGAATATGGGCAGTTCTCTAGATCATTCATTAAACTGGGATACAAGCACATGGCCGTAATGTGTTGGCTTTAGAATTTACACTAGTATAGTCGTGTGTGTTAAGCGACCTTTTTATCTACAAGAGTTCAAGACTTGTGTTCACTCTATGGTCAGATTTTAAGAGAGCCTATTAATACTACGTAAAGGTTCAAGTCGCGAGACACCTTTGCTTATGCATAACTCTATACATTCTTGCTCAAAGTTTTAAAAATATAAGTGGAGGATTGTTGGGAATATATATTTAAAACATAAATTTATTTCCCAATTAATAAAATGAAAGTTTTTAATAGCATTTAAGTTTCTTAAATGAAAACTAATTTTGGTTATAAATGATTTTGACCGTTTCATATTTTTCTTTGTTAATAGTGTTTAATAGAATAATAACTTCTCATTGAATGATGTTAAAAAATTGGATTACAAAATCAGATTTTGGTTGGAAAAATAAGAGAGAGAGTTGAGTTTTTCTTTATGTTGTGTGTTTTCAAAAGAAATACTTTTTGTGAAAGAAAACAATGTGTGAGCATCATTTGTTTTCTATTAGAGATTCTGAGCAAGAATGAGGTGTAGAAGTTTCACATCCTCTCACCGTGCAAGAGTGATTGTGTAAGAGATTGAACTAGGCTGTTTTATCCTGGGGACGACGCGACAACGATGAATTGTTTGCACAATCTTGGGAAGAGCCGCGAAACTTCTTAAAGAAAGCGACCTAGTCCACGACTCAGCCATAACAATGTTTTGTTTGTTTTTGTGATTGTTTTGAAGGCATAATTTATCAATTGTTCCAACAGAGGATGTATGAACGAAAAGATAAGAGGATGTATGAATGAGATGAGAGGGTCTTTCTTTATTTTTATCTGTCCAGTAGTTGTTTCAAGTCTCCATCCATCCATCCCCTTTGTTTCCCTCACCAAATAGACATATTTTATTTACAAAATATCATGCCAGTTCATCTGATATTACCAAAATATCACAACACCCTATCATATTTGCTCTATTTAACTCCGAGCTTCTACCTTCCACCTTGACGTGTGAATCCGCGGTGAGTCCTTGCTGAATATCCATCAACCATTCCTTTAACGACACGACACACCAGTGAGAAAATTTTGGGAGGAGTTTCGGTGTCAATAACAATAATGAAAAACAATCAAGAATGTTGTGTGTTGATAGACTTTACCCATTTCGGTGTTAGATAAGGCCGGTACCGTTGCAATAGTTAGCAATATATGGATACAAATTACCTCCCTTGGCCTTAATGGAGTCACTAATGAAAATATTTTTCCGATTTCATAAATTGGTTGTGATTTCTCTGTAATAAGGAATAAATCATTGCCAGTGTACCTAGTTCTTTGCATTACCTTTGGTCGGTAAATTTCTTATAAGACCAAAAGTTTAGGACTGCAAAATACAATTTGTTCCATAGAGATAACTTTGGAAACGTTTGTTGGGTGATAATTTTCCACTTTCATTCTCCACCTCTATCTCATCGGCGCCACACTTGGCTTCAATTTGTAGTTGTTATCCTTCATTAACGGGTTGCAACTTATCTATATATTTTTCAAAATACATTAATTGGAAACCCCTAATTTCGTTGTTATTGATTAGTTTTTTTTTTTTATTTATGTTAAACACAATTTTAGAGCTAAAAAGATATACTACACATATATGCTCAAGAAATCCTATCTTCTCATGCTTGGACAAGGATTATTTTTTATGCTATCATATATTGTGTATGTAGTTTACTAAGCCGACCAAAAAAAAACACAAATTATTAACTGATAAAAATCTGAAAATGCAATAGTTGAGTTCTTTTATTTATTTTTATTTTTCTAAACTACGACGGAGATGCACATCCGTAGATGTTCTCCACCAACTTTGAGGGGTAAAGTGCAACAAAAGAAACCACATATTGATGTTGACCATAGACCTTCAAAGTTACACGTGTCACGTGTGTAGTATAAGGTTCAAATGTTACACATACACCATAACTCAAAAAAGTGATCAAACAATTGAAAATAGAATTGGGTTCAATCTTATCCAATTTCTTCATCTCAACTCGTTTTATCTCTCCTCTTTGTAACCGTTAGTGAAATTGAAGCAAGAAGTAAAATAGTATAGTTTCAAGTACAAAAAAAGACCTACCCCATCATTTCGCTTCCTTCTTATTCTCACTTTTTTGATAAATGGTTCTCCCCTCTCTTATTTTTAATCCATTTTCTTATTAGGTCTTGATATGGAAATTTTGATTTAAGCCATGGCCGACGAAGAACAAAAGTGCTACAAAACTGATTTCTTACTTTCTTAACTACATCGTCGAGCTCCTAAAGACTGTTCTCAAACGTGTTCCGGGTCGGGTATCCAAAACGGGATGATAGCCTCCACCTATAATGCATCATCTTCTTCCCCGATGACTCTGTTTTTTTCTAGTTCCCATAAAATTCATTTTTATAAGTATGAATCTGTTCGGATTAAAACAGTTTAAATGTTCAATCACTTAAGTAGGTACTATTATGTTGTCTTTGTATTAAATTGAAATGGATTTATCTTCTAATGATTTGGATTTTGAAATTTAGAACTGATTCCTTTTTTTAAGCGAAATAGATACCAAAATTGACTGATTCTCAGAGATTTAATGGATTAATCCGATAATCTTTAAACTATAAAGTTGGTTGTTTGATCATATTTGATCGAAATTTATGATCAATTTGATTGATTATTTCAAGCTTAGTTATCAATTTTCTGAAATTGGAAAATCAGAAATGGTAATTTTCATTTGCTGGGACATTTATTGTGTCTGACATGTTGCATGTTTTTGATCATATAGAAGGCCTCCCTTTGGTCGGCCGATTAATGACCCAATCTACTCCAGCTACTTATTAGAACTTTATCTTATATAAGACTCGACCCGATGAGCCTATAATTCATGCTCCAAGAATATCATTTTAAGTTGTAGTAATAAGATTCAAATGATAACTCCTGTAATATAGTCATTCCAATTTCATTTATATTAATATAACGATTATGACGTCAATATTTTTTTCTTGGATGATGACCTTGATCCCGTGCAAAGCACATGTAAGACCTAGTACACATTATAATCAACAAATAACATATATATAATTCGATAATTCATTAGTAGGCGTATAATTCAATTTAGGTTAGAAATCACAATACTAAATCGAAGTTCCAAACGTACATATGATACAAACGGATTCATGGATTACAAGAGTATAATTTGCGAATTTGCTAACTTAGTGCAATCAAAAAATTATGATGAGAATTTCTTTATTAATTTCAATAACAATAACGTTTTTGTCGTATAAATAATTCGGTTCTTATACCTTGAAAAAAGCTCAAAAATGTATTTTTTTTCTCCAATAATACCCTTTTGGCATATTACTGCTATTTTATAGATTTATTTGCAGTTGCCACCACCAGTTCCTCCAAAGTGAACAAAATTATGGCCGCTATCTGATAGGTAATACCTCGCATTATAATTCTCGAAATAATCAATAGTATATTCAATTTGTGCAGGTGCTCCTCGCACATTCCAATTGTCCACATATAAAACGTATTCGATAAAAGCGTTATTATAACCGTAATCATCCATGGGTCGACCACTACCCATCGGTGGACTAACTCCATCTTTATCAGACTTCACATGCCCACCCCAGTATATATAGGCAGCCCCCCTGTGAAAATGTCGTGAATAGTTCACACGACCAATATCCAATTCGGATATTGTCTTGGATTATCAACCACCATTTTCCCGATTCATGTAGCATAATACACAGTATTTTGTTTGACATGTTTCCATATATATGTATACATAACAGAGCATTATTGTTTCCAACACTATTTTTCGTTACTTACCAGAGTAATCTCGGTCATAGATACAATTTGTAGGCCACCTACTATTGAAGAGTTATGAATAGGCATATCCAAAGTATATTTATCATGAACTTAAACAAAACCTTGGCAAAAAGTATTATAGAAACCTGTCTGTCTTACCACCGTCACCCTTAAATAAATAAAATTATATTCAGGTTAGTAATATTTTAAGAATAAATAAAATTGGTGGTCACATGTGG
Organism: Papaver bracteatum; assembly: GCA_023529315.1. NCBI lineage: Eukaryota > Viridiplantae > Streptophyta > Magnoliopsida > Ranunculales > Papaveraceae > Papaver > Papaver bracteatum. The sequence goes on along the minus strand of JAJJWX010000400.1, from coordinate 501,065 downwards.
TCGGATTTATAAACTTACAGTCCAATATGCAAAACTTCGAGTGATCTTGTCCCCATACAATTGTGGGTCTACCTGATATATTTAGGTTAAATTTTCCAATCAATTTAAATTGGGATAAGTATGTTTCAAACGATTCACTGGTGATATAGACGTTTTAAAGTTATACAAATTGAGATATAAGTCTATCCATGCTTGAGGACATTGATTTGCTCCCTCGAATCATCATAAAGGGCGATTTTAGTTGAGCTAAACTGATCTTGGTTCACACTAGGATTCCAAAAATTAAATTGTCCAAATGCTCCATAAATTGTCTCATTCGCGGATTTTGCGTTGTAAGTGATACCTGCCCTTTAAAAAAATACCATTTTGCCAAAAAAAAAAAACAAAAAAATTAACAGAAATGGTAGAAAAACCAAATTTGGTGCCAAACTAGTGAAATCTAAGAGAAAGTTGCTTACATATTGCTTATTTGGAGCTCCATTTGATGATAAAGATTTGACTCTTATCAGATCTTTCATAGTTGTCCGATGAATAGGGACTGTCGACCCTTTTGGGCACTCATCAACTTGGTTCATCATCATTTCGAGTTGTGAGTTTTTTGTAGAAACAATCTCTCCTTTCATCTAAAAAGCAATTAACCAACACACTCTCCACATGAAGAAACAACCACAAAATTTGACAAATTGTACGCATGTATGCGAGAAACGCAAATAAAAATAAAAAATACCTTTGTCGTATACTTGTTTAATAAAGGATGATCAAATGCAGGTTGTTTGTGGAATTCAATAAAGTCGTAAATGTCTCCCCATTGATTCTTCACCACCAATACAAACAAATAGTATATGTTAATAACTGAACTCTTATACAATATCTATTCTATATGTAAAGGAAATTATGGGTATGAACAACGGCAGTGAAGCTGCAAATTGTGTTTTTCCGTTTTGTCTTTGATTTTTCTCTTTAAACAAAAGATAATAAATGAGGGAAAAATATATAATTAATTTTGTAAGTTTTCAAAAAAAAAATTTCTTTTGATAGTATAGAACAGTGGTCCCTAAAACTACATATTAGTCTAGTATTTATGCTATTACAAAGGTTTGATCCCAACTTGCAACTTCCCATATATTTTTTTTTGATACCAATAGTGATTTATTAAATAATGGCAGGATCAATATGCCTGCCTAAGAAAGAGTGTACAAAGTTGAAACTATTCTGAGAGTTCTCAATAGAAACTTTCTCTCTTCTAACCTTTTTGGCTATAGCATCTGCCAGGTTATTATTGACCCTTTTAACATGAAATAAATGACAACTGACAAAGGAGTTAGCAAGCTGTTTGATATCTCTAACAATCTTCCTATTCTCCCATCTAACTAAAGAATTTCCTAACATAATCGAATTCACTACATTTTCAGCATCTGCTACTACTTTGATGTTGTGAATGCCTGACTTTTTGATCCATCTGAGTGCTTCCAATATGGCCATACACTCTCCCGCCTCTGAATCTATTACTCTATCTGCATAGGAGCCTTTGATTCCTTTGTACTCACCTGCACAAGAAAAAGCACCATTCCAGTGCCACAATTGTTAGAATTATAATCAAAAGAAGCATCAACATGAACTGAATAAATGGAGGTAGTGCTGTGAGAGTGAACTAATTGTGGCAAGACATATAATTGTTCATTTATACTTGTTGATTGTGTACTACTAATACCCCTAAAACTGGATAATTGATAATTAATCCTAGAAACTGTGAGAGAAGGGTTAAGAATCTTGTCTTGAAAGATGCAGTCACATCTTTCCTTCCAAATGATCCAGCAAGCAACCATGAGTGTTTTCCTCCATCTTTCCAATTATTATTTCGTGGAGTTATCAACCTGAGTGAACCAAGAGGTGATCCAATCTCTAACATTGTTGCAGGAATCCAAAATTTGTGCAGTATTGATGTTCAGAGAATTCCAGACCACTTTAGCATGTGGACAAGATAAAAGCAGATGGAATAATGACTCATTCTGATGATTGCAGATGTTGCAGTAGTTTTCAACACTGTGGTTGAACTGAGACAGCTTTTCTCTCGTTGGGATTGCATCCTTAAGACATTTCCAAATAAATAGTTTGACTCTGTGTGGGAGTTGCATCTTCCATAAAGCTTTCCAAACTTCCTTGGGAACATTACTGATTGCTAACTGGTTTTGCACTCTTCTTTCAGTGAGTTTATTGTAGGTACTCTTTACTGTGAATTTACCATCTCTTGCAGGGGTCCATCTTAGAATATCCTCTTCAGAAGTAGATAATTGCATAGCTTTGATTTTCCCAACAACTTCAGGAGCAAAGAGAGTATTGAGAAGAGGTAAATTCCAATCATTAGTGTTTATTACTATGAGTTCACTAACAAAAACATATTGGAGGTGTGTTGGATGTAGAGGTTCCACTTTATCATCCAAACCTATAATCCACTTATCCAACCAGATTCTTGATGATTTTCCATTGTTAACTTCAAAGCAATAGTGTTTCTGCAAAATAGATAAACCTTGCTCAATCCCTTTCCAAACCCAAGAAGAATTCTTCTTTTCTGAATTGATATGAAGGAAGTTGTATTCTTTGAAATACTTTGCTTTAAGCAATTTACCTAGAATTTGATCTTAGTGATGATAAATTCTCCAAGATAGCTTAGTGAGAAGAGCATGGTTTAACATTTCCAGATCTCTGAAAGCTAAGCCCCCAATATCTTTGGATAAACACATATTTTTCCAAGCAATAAGATTGTTTCCCCTATTGGATTTGAAACCCCACCAAAATCTTCTTTGAATGGTATCTAGATTCTTCAACAACTTCTTAGGCATTTTGAAAGTGCTCATTTGATAAGTGGGGATGGTGTTGAGAACTGCTTTGACCATTGTGGTTCTGCCAGCTTGATGCATTGTAGTTCATTGCCAATTACCAAGCCTTCTATCAAATGCCACATGAATATCTTCAAAAGCTTTAACTTTAGACTTACCAATAATGAGAGGAGAACCAAGATACTTCTCATTTTTATTCATAAGTTTAACACCTAAGATCTGACTTAGAGTGTTACGTATGCTAGGATCCAAATTATTGCTAAAATGGACTGCTGATTTGTCAAAGTTGATGACTTGACCAGATTGAGAACTAAAATCCTGTAAAACTTGCAGGAGATTATTCACAATGGTTAAATTAGCATGAGTAAAAATGAGACAATCATCTGCAAAAAGTAGATGATTTATTGGTGGTGCACCCCTGGCAGCTGAGATACCTTTAATCTTTTTAGACTGATGAGCAACAACCATTGTTCTGGAAAACCACTCCATGTCTAGAATGAATAAGAAGGGAGATAAAGGATCTCCTTGTCTTATCCCTCTAGAAGGTTGAAAATCACTGCATGGAGAGCCATTAAGAAGAACTGAAAGAGAAGTAGTACTTATGCATTGATGTATCAACTGACACCAGTCTTCTGAGAAACCAAAACTTGTAAGAATCTTCATCAAAAAGGACCACTCTAATCTGTAAAATGTCTTGGACATGTCAAGATTCAGAGCTAACCATCCTCCTTCTCCTTGTTTCCTTTTCATTGAATGAACTAATTCATGTGCAATTATAGTATTATCATTTATTAATCTGCCAGAAACATAAGCAGCCTGGTATGGAGATATAATTCTATCCATGAGAGGTTTCATCCTCTGAACTAAGATTTTGGATATAATCTTGTAAGAAGTATTGCATAATCCTATAGGTCTGAATTCAGAAGGGATGGTTGGTTTACTCTTTTTAGGAATTAGGGATATAAAGGTTTTGTTGAGCTGTTTTGGCATCTGTTTAGAAGTGAAGAATTTTTTAACCACCTCACAAACATCTTTTCCAACTATGCTCCATTGAGATTTATAAAATCCTGCCTGAAAACCTTTTGGTCCAGGAGAAGACCAATTCTCCATGCTCTTAAGAGTTTTAAGAATTTCTTCATCAGTAGGAATTGAAAGAAGTGTAGAATTCTCTTCATCTGTAACTAGAGTTGGGATATGACAATAATGTGCTTCTTCTAAAACTGGAGAGCTGGAGGTGCTAATATCCTTGAAGTGATTGGTGAGAAGTATTGAGATATCCTCTCTAGAATGAACTCAATTGCCTCCAGAATATTTTAAGGAATCTATATTGTTTCTGGCTCTTTTCCTTTTAGTTAAGGTATGAAAATACTTAGTGTTGTAATCCATCTCTTTGACAAAATTATCTCTAGATTTTTGTTTATGAAACTCATTCTTAATTTGATGCCATTTGTCCAATTCCTTAGCTATCTTTTCAGCTTTAGCAGAGTTTTCTCTTGAGAAGGGAAGTGCTTGTACCTCATCAAATTGTTTTTGAATAATATCAACATTCTTGTTAATATCTCCAAAGTGCTGTTTGTTCCACTTGGATAGAGCAATTCTGGTGAAGTGAAGTCTCTTAATGAATTTATGAGCTGAGGAACCTTGAACAAATTTATCCCAGGCTTTGGCTATTTCAACTTTACAAGAATTGTCTTGTAACCAGGTATAAAATAACTTGAAAGGCTTCCATAAGTTAGGTTGAAAATAATCTATGATGAGCATAATGGGACAATGATCACTTCCATTCTGAATTAAGTGAAGCAGTTTAGAGTCCTGAAATTGAGAATTCCATTCTGCATTTACTAGAGCCATATCAAGTTTGGATCTCTTTTCACCAGTTCCTTTGTTGTTACTAGTCCATGTATGCTCTCTGCCAATAAAACCCATGTCTTCTAAACCAATTTCTTGCAAGATATAATGAATAATACCATCACCAGAAGAAGAAGTTCAAGCACCATTAACTTGCATATGAAAATTTAAATCTCCAAGAACAACCCATGGTTGGGAGATATTAAGTCCTATATCCTTAATGAAGTCCCATTGTTCCTTATTTTTGGTGTAATTACAAAAGCCATACATGAAAGAAACTAACCAATCTTGTTGACTTGGATCATTCTGAATAACTGCATGGATCATATTGTTTTCACATCTAACAATATCACAAGTAAACCCATTTTTCCATAAAAGAGCTAAACCACCAGATAGTCCAATTGGTTACAAATATTTTGCATTAGGGTATCTAAGAGGTGCTAATAAGGTTTTCATTTTATCTGCATTAACTTTGGTTTTACTTAGGAAGATCAAATCAGGATTTTGAGTTCTGACAAGATCTTTTAGGTGATCTCTTGTGGATTGGGTTGTAAGACCTTGAACATTCCAAGCAATAATTCTCATGTTTAGTGAAGTGCAAGTAAACTTTGAAAGAGAATGGGTTTGCAAATATTTTATAGGATAGCAGTATAAACTTCTATTAAAAAAATTGGTACTTTGATTAAAAGAAAGATTAATGCTAATGGATCTAGGGTAGTGTTTATGCTTAAGCTGGGGACCAAGAATGAAACTAACTCTAATGCAGTAAAATCTATGGTTCCTTAAAATAGCAGAAAGTCTATGGCAGTTAAAAATTAAAATTTTGGATGTGGAAGAATAGATAGTTACCTGATTCCCCATGGTTGAGAAAGCTGATTGGTTATCATCCACTGTGACTCCATGAGTTGTCTGCTTGGCAATGTTGGTATTAGTATTGGCACATAGTGATGAAGACTCAACAGAGTCAGAGCTTGTTGCAATGAGATTTTCAGACCTATGTCTATTTCCAGATCTTCCTTCTTCAGTAGAATCTTGATTTGCCTTAATGATTAGAGACTCCAGATTGATTTTTTTCTCCATCTTTAGGTGGGATAAAGATAGTGGTTTTAGTGAATTTCTTCTGAGTATTCTTGATTGCAGGAGCAGCATTCATGTTAGTAATTGTAATACTCTTGCGAAGATTGTTAACATTTCCTATAAAATATGGTTTTTCATGTGATTTTTGAAGAAAAATTGTTGCATCCTTACAAGCTCCTGAGGAATGATTAATAATATAGCATTCAGTGCAGATATTTTTTGGTTGGCGTTCATAAAAGAATTTTTGCCATTTTGTTGTACTAGCATTGGTGGTGCACTTGACACCTCTCCTCATAGGCATAGAGAGGTCCACATTCACACATACTTTGACAGGAAAACTTCCAACCGGAATAGCATCTTTTGGTTCAATTGCAACCACTTCACCCACTATTTCTCCAATTTTGGTGACTAATGAGACATTCATATGCTCTGGAAGGAGGTATTTGAGTTGAATTCAGAAGTGTTGGAACCCCCAATGTTTTTCAGTGTAAATCATCCCTGGAATATAATCATGAACAACCAGAAGAAAATTGTTAATGTTCCAAGGCCTTTCATCAATCACCGTATTCAGGAAATCCCACTTGCTAAACTTGAATATCATGAGATTTGACTCCACCTCAACCACCCTTAAATCATCTGGTTTAAGAAAGGTCCAAGTAAATCCAATGTACTTCATTACAGTATCATAGTTCATTCTCCCTTCTATCATTATTTTGCCGATAGCACTCGCTTCCCAGTTTGTATCCTCTTCTTCATTGATAATGTTACTTCCTTGAACGACCACAACTTCCTTTGTATCCCCTAATTCCAGAGTAGCCTTCTTAAACTTGTTAACCAGATCACCAACTTGATTAGAGGAATTACCTTCCATTAATACTTTAGTTGGTATGGTTTTACTAAATTGGTTTAAGGAGCTATGTTTAGACTGATTGATGGAGACAAAAGGTGAAGAAATAATGATGTGTTTAGGGTTTTGAAGGTAGAATTGGTAGGGCGGACTTATAGGAATTGATTTCAAAGATATTGAATAATAGTTAATTTGGAAAGAAAATTTAGGGGGATAAACATTGAAAAGGTAAGAATGGTAGCTGGATAATCCCAAAATTACCGCTAGTATGTGCCAGGAATAACACTTTTGTTTGACTTTTCTAAGATTCAAATTTTTTGAATTTCCTATAGAGCGGGATGATATGCAGCCATGAATCGGTGAGTTGAACCATCGTCGAAGAACTTGAATCACAATGCCGATGAAAACATCGATACCAACATTAACCAAAGCTATAAGCAAAAGCTTGAAGACGAACTCAGCAAAAGCTATAATCACAGTATACAACGAGGCAAAAGCAATTATAGATAACCAATCTGCAAACGCAAGTAGGGGAAACAAAGGGATTAGTTAAACATGAGTTTTAAAAAAGAGATTTAATTAGAGATTATAAAAAACAAGTCACAGGAAACAAAATGCTTAAAAAAGGATTGAACATATAGGAAAAAACTACTAGGAGAAAAAGGAAAGAAGAAGAAGAGATCACTGCATTGGAGAAATAGAAAAAATTAAGATGAAAAGAAAGAAGACTGAGTTAACTCAGTTAATCTCCGATCCTCAGAGAAATAAGTTGAATAGACTTGTTGCATTTTTGAAATGCATAGAAAACTTGGCAACTTCCCATATATGAGGAAGCTCTACGGGTATGGGAGGAAGACGTATCCTTACTTTTATTTTCCTTAAATTTAAAACTTGATCTATTTTTTATTTATTTTTAAGTTTATAATTTAGCCATACTATATCTACTTGTATACATTTAGGAGGGATAATCGACAAGCGTGTATTTTACGAGTTTTACTTTTGAGGCCATGACACTTGTGCCTAGATAGATGTGAGGCTCTTCCAATAATAAAGAGAGACAAAAATAATCCTACCAACCATATACTTTTTGTTTACTTGTTTTTCTTATTAATTTTGCAAAAACTTTGTTGCTTATTTTTCGATAATCAAACCTATGACAACATCACCTGAAACATGATATCTATAAGATTGTAGACTTTTCATGAGTTTTACTTGTATATTAATTTTATTCCCCAGTCCTTTAGTTTTATGCCTGGTATTATTAATGTTTAAGAAAGTTTAGGTTTAACTTGGTTAGGTATAAAAATAAGAAAAAGATGGCAAGTTGCTCGATATTAAAAAATAAAAATAAAAAAAACTAATAAAGATCTAACGAAATTGGGATTTTTGCATCACTTTTGTTGGGTATGAATTTTATATGTAAACTAGCTTTTTATTTGTAATAAGTGTAATGTTGATTTTTCTCACCATTTTATGTTCAATTAATTAGTATATATAGTATATAATAATCCGTTTTTAACAAATAAAAATAAAATCATACATACATGACTTGTTTGAGTAGGAGGTTTGTTTAGAACGGTGAGTTGCCTTTGTAGATCCAGTTCCTCTTCTTGTGATAGGTAGACATCCATTACTCTTCCTTCCACTGCATGCTGAAACTTAAGAATCATGACTAATAATAATAGTATTATGAAGTTCATAGCCACTAGACGTGAAAATGAATCCATAAGAGGATAAAGATGAGATTAACAGTGGTATCGAAGCATATGGTATTTTGATATTTTAAAGATGATTGATATATTATATATTTATGCATGCTATCTTTTCAACCATAAATTCTAGGCAAATCTAGATATTACCATTTTTACCGTAAAAAATAATCTCTCATTAATTTCTCTCTTTTTTTTCCTTCAAATAGAATAAAGAAAAATGAATGATGCCAAATGCCTCTTTTTCTCTGACTCTAAGTTTCCTTCAAATGATCTTTCATTATATATATGCATATGGGTTTGACCCTGGTTCATAACTCGGGGTGTTACAGGAGCGGTACGTCAGGGCTATCATCAGCCCATTTAGATATCCTAATGATTCAAATAGTTTCATCCACCATTAGATTTTCTCCCCGGATATTTTTCCGGTGAGTATATAATTGTTAGTAGAATAACAAACGAGCATGGTGCACAATAGTCAACGGATCCAATATACTGTGTTTTCGATTTTTTTCGTATTGAAAGAAAGAAAGAATTAGAGTAGTTTTATACATACATCGCTGGTTAAAACAACACAAAAATATCCTCCACACATAGGATGGGCCATCCTCACCCAGGGTGGGCCTGCCGTCCTTGGAACTAGCAGGAGGCCACTTTTGGGCCCCAAAAATCGAAAGTTATGTGAGTGGGTCATGTTTAGGTTTTTTATATGGGCGGTATGTTAAGAATCTTTGAAAAAATTAACAGAAAAACATATGGTGGAAAGAAACAGAAGACTATTTCACGTGATTGGGAAGGTAAGCAGAATCACCAGCAGTCATATTTACAACTTCAAATGACGAAGATAGGGAGTGAATTTCTAACAGAAGAAATTAAAAAAATTGAAATAGGAAAAAAACATAAGCAAGGTAAAAATGAAAATACGTACAAGAAGAAGGAAATTAATATTATGTCCTACCTTTATTTCCCGGCACAATCATAAACAACATTAACATACAACAGCACCCGAAATTCGGGTCCCAAATATGAAATCCAATTTGATGTCCAAGACCTCCATTACCACCACCTCTCTTACTCTCACACTAGGAAAATACAACTTCAGCTATTGTAGCTTAGTAGTAGTATATGCAGAAAAGAAACATATGGTTTGGAATCAGAAATGGTAACTTGTAGTTGTTATATAGTTGGCTAGGTGAGTATGAGTATATTTTTGTTACAAATTGGGGAGAACATTTGACCATTCTTCTTCCCCATTGTCCCCAATGTGTAATATTGTTGTTACTTGCACCTTTTAGAAAGCAATACAAGGCTTGAACAAGTATATCATACTAAAGCAATACAAAGTGACACTAAGGTTTCATAAGTAAAGAAATGAAACAAATTTGATGATCTCAAAACCGTAATAGAAAGAGGAAAAAAAACATTTTCTAAGATCCCTAACAATTTAATTAACTTTATCAAAGAAAATGATGAAGTTGCATTACTCTAATTTCTTATTCCTCAATAAATTACTCCATTTTCATTTGCTCTCTTGTTCCATCGTCATTTTTATCCTTCGTCATTTTTTTTCACGGAGGAAAACATGCATGCATTTTTTTCCAACGCTTGGTTGCTCATATCATCCATCTCACGTGCTAGACAAGAGATGATTGAATCCATATTGGTTGAGGTATAGTTCCAGACCATTTACTCGATGCTCATGCTACCTATCGAGCTATCCTATTGCGTAAGCCACTTGCATCACAAGGATAATGTTCGGTATGAACGACATATGTCTTACAACTACATCCTTGGCAAGAGCAAGATCAGTGAATGCATCCAACGTATGGTCGAAAGCATGGCATGACCAAGGCTTGGAAAATACTTGCAGGTCAGCAATGCATTCCAAATGCACTGTCATCGCTAGTTATGGATTTACACCCTGCATACAACAAGGGTTGTAACAATATGGAAATACAAATTGTGCTTACGAAGCGTATTGCAAAAGAGCAAACCATTGAGTATTTGGTTGGCAGGATAGATCAAGTCTTGAAATTTTACAACCGAGTTACCACATCGAGTGGCGCATCGGGAACAGGAAACCATATCGCTAAAGACAAAAATCAACCCGTCATAATTTATTTTCTAAACCATTTTAAAAAAAATGCAAATACACCATGCATCTGAAAGAAGTATAATAAATTTTACCAACCTATAAAATAATTATGATAAGAATTTATTTACTCATAACAACTTTTTTGTCATAGTAATACTATTTGATTGATTTATTTGCAGTTGCCGCCACCATTGCCTCCAAAGTGAAGGAAATGGTCATCCTCATCTTCCTCCGCAGGGTAATATCTTGCATTATAATGCTCAAAACAATCAATAGCACATTCAAATGGTTCAGATACTAAATGTATGTTGTAACGGTTGATGTATTTAGAGAATTCAATAAAAGCGTTATTATAACCATAATCATCCATTGGTCGACCATTACCCATTAATTCCATCTTTATCAGACTTCACACGACCACCCCATTAAATATAAGAATCCCCTGGTGCAAATGCTGGGAATAGTTCACCCGGCCAATATCCAATTCAAATATCACCTTGGATTGTCAACCACCATTTCCACGATTCCTGTAATATAATGCACTAGAGTAACCGCTGTCATACTTACCAGATTTATGAATAGGCATATCCAGAGTAACCGCTGTCAAATGTTTCCATTCATATCCAATGTTTCCATTCATATAAAAATATAT